>OY992885.1:101553595-101753595 GCA_963921405.1 Cepaea hortensis | reverse complement strand
AAGTGGTAAAGTAACAACTACAAATATGAGGAAGATCTTGGCGTGGATACGCTTGGCAGAAAAACTCAGAATAGCCAAATTTTGGGCGGGGCTCACCACACCCGACATCCCATGTGAAAACGGCTTCCGACGGAGAAGGGCAATTGGGTGAGTCCATGCCAGACCCTAGTGCGAGGCATCATCATCATGTGCCACGCCAATAAGCGTGGGCGGCGGAGTTTCGCCAAATCACACGATCACCAGAGTCGTGGATCAGCTCTTTGTTCTTGTCTCGACCACACCACGTGGACAAGTCATCCAGGTATTTACTTCTCTGTCCTCCCCTTTTGTTTTATTTTCCCTCAATTTTGCAATTTGTCGACCAAGTTCTCTAGATTATTTCTTCTATTAACGTGCTACCCCCCCCCCCCCACAAAAAAATTGACTGTCTACGTCTAAATAAGCCTAAAATGCATAGCTCTTGTCAAAGATTAAAGTTACATGGGGAGAAGGGGAGGGGACTCAACTGGAGCTACAGATTCTGTTCTGTGCGACGCCGGAGCTTTCGACAGGCACTTTGTCATAAAAGATTATTTTTTTTTTCGTTCGCTCGTTTAACTCGAGCGGGCTCAATACAAGTGCTACTACTTCTAATGCATTGGACTAATTTTTGCGTGTGGATTAACTTTCCCTATTACCAGTGTCCCTCGCCATGAGGCTAACCCAATCCGATTTACGTCTCCATGTCAAGAAACCAGATTGACTACATTCTCATTAGCAGAAGATTTAGAAACGCCCTAACAGTAGCAAAAACAGTTCCCAGTGCTGATTGTTATAGTGACCACAGACTACTCACAGAAACATTGAGGATAAAGTTGAAGAAAGTCAAGTATACAACAGGGAACACTAAATATGATTTGTGTACATTGAGTAATGACAAGGAAATACAAAACAAATTCAACATAGAAGTACAGAACAGATTTGAAATATTGTCTGATCTAGAGATCCTATTCCAGGATGTGGATGATCAATGGGAAATGTTAAAGAATTCAATCAATATGGCTGCAGAAACAACTATTCCAAAATTAGAGAAGGTAGGTTGTAAGAAATGGATGACTGAGGAAATTTTACACTTAATGGAAACAAGAAGACTCAACAAAAATAATCCTGCCAAATATGAAGAAATTCACAGACAAGTCAGAATATTATGTAGGAAGGCAAAAGAATCATGGCTTGAGGAAAAGTGCTTAGAAATTGAAAAACAACACAACAGTCAAAATACCAAATTAGTGCACAAAAGGATTCAGGAACTTACTGATAAAAGAACAAGTACATCAACAGGCTGTCTAAGAACTAAAGATGGCAAAATCATAATAGAAAAAGATCAGATTCTAATGTATGGACAGATTATGTGAAAGACCTGTATAATGATAACAGAGAGGAACAGTATGCTATTAGATTTAATAATGAAGGACCAGCAATTTTAAAGATGGAGGTTCAAAATGATCTTAAGCATATGAAAGCTGGCAAGGCCCCCGGTGCAGATAACATCACAACAGAAATGATTAAAGCTTTAGAAGAATTTGGACTAGAGCAAGTCACTAGACTGCTGAACACATTATATGATACTGGAGATATACCTTCTGAATTATGTAATTCTGTATTTATTGCAATCCCAAAGAAATCAGGAACCTTAGAATGTGATCAACATAGAACAATTAGTATAATGAGTCACATCACAAAGATTTTGTTACGAATTATCATGCAAAGAGTGAGGAAGAAAATACAACCTGAAATAGGGGAAGAACAATGTGGTTTTGTAGAAGGAAAGGGTACAGTAAATGCTGTGTATATGCTGCGAACAGTTATTGAACGTGCTTTAGAAGTAAACAAGGATATACATATTTGCTTTATTGACTACACAAAGGCTTTTGATAGAGTAAGACATGTCAACATTGTGGATATGCTTGCAGATCTACAAATTGATGGGAAAGACATTAGACTTATAAAAACCATATATTGGAAACAACAAGCTGCCATAAGAATTGATAATGAAGTAGGACAATACCAACCTATTAAGAGAGGTGTTAGGCAGGGATGTGTAATGTCTCCAGATCTTTTTTCCTTATACAGTGAAAATATTTTCAGAAATGTAGAAGACCTAAATGGAATCAGCATTGGAGGACGAAACATAAATAACATTAGATATGCAGATGATACAGTATTGATTGCAGACAATGCACAGGATCTGCAACAATTAGTAGACGCTGTGGTTGTACACAGTGAGCAGCTGGGGTTGGAATTAAATTGTAGGAAGACACAGGTTATGGTCGTCACTAGGAAGAATGAAGTACCACAATGTAATATACAAGTAAATGGGAATATTCTTCAACAAGTGAATCGGTTCAATTATCTCGGAACAGTCATAACATCTGATGGCAGATGCCTTGAAGAGATTAGAACAAGAATCGCCATTGCGAAAGTAGCCTTTAGCAAGATGAAAAACATTCTGACCAATAAAATGATGTCAATTGAAACGAGAAAAAGAGTGTTGAGGGGATACATAGAGCCTGTTCTTTTGTATGGATGTGAAACTTGGACAATGTGCAGTCAAGCTGAAAAACATCTGATGGCTGCAGAAATGTGGTTTCTGAGGAAAATGCAAAGAATACCATGGACAGATAGAAAAACCAATGACCAAGTACTACAAGAGACAAATGAAAATCGTAGATTGATTAGAGAAATTAGACGTAGACAGTCAAAATTTTTTGGACATGTTATGAGAAGAAATGGACTGGAGAACTTGGTGACAGCTGGCAAGATCGAGGGGAACAGACCAAGAGGAAGACCGAGAGGAAAATACCTGGATGGCTTGGCCACATGGCATGGACGATACAGGAACACTGAGCTGATCCACGACTCTGGTGATCGAGTGAAATGGCGAATCATGACCGCCCACGCTTTCCGGCATGGCACATGATTGATTGATTGTCAAGAACGGGAAATCACAATTTTAGTCCAACTGTCTGGTGTGTGGGTTGAACCTTTCTACCTCGGCATCATCACACCGGAAGTTTAAGAGCGAGCGCTCTTATCCATTTGGCCATGCCGATGTCCTACCATAAGGGATCAAACTTGGTGCAATGAAGTCGATTAACTTGCCTTTAAACATCCATTTTCAGTTGAAAGAAACAAGTTATAATCATTTCAAACAGAAATATGCCTGGTAAGAACCGTCGTTGTGCGACCCAAGAAAGTGTGCCAGACAACCCCCACGTGCAGCGTGTTTTCCTCGACGCCGTCTGACAAATACATGAATAAATCTATAATTATGTCTTCGCCGCCACGCTAATGTACATCGATCTACTTAGTACCACTAGTACAAGGTGTCCTCAAGATCTCCAACACAGAAAAGTTTTATTACAAGCACAATCAATAAAATGAATTCAAAACAATGAATTCCCGTGGTTAATTTGAACAACGAATACATAAACATTAGATTGCACGATTTATTGCCTGGCATATTTCTCTGCAAAAAGCTAGTGCACTTACATATCAACTATCACCCTTACTGAAACATCCAAACATACCCATGTCCGCAAAACGACAGATAATGAACAGCATATTCACACCAACCCTATGCTACCAATCTCAAACCTGGACTATATCCAAATTACACCTTCCGAAAATCAACACCTGCGAAATGAGATGCCTGAGGAGAGCTGCCCACTTAACAATCCGAGACCGAGTAAGAAATGTTATCAGACAGACAGTGGGATCAACACCTTGTGCCACATTTATTGAAAAACAGAAGATCAAGTGGTTTGGCCATGTCGTTAGAATGCAACATCAGCAGCTACCATCACTGGCCTTATATCAAAGATCATCTGCGACGAGACCACGAGGACGTCCAAGAAGAAAATGGATTGACGACATCAGAGACATTGTACAACCACACGGAATGACACTATCCAGTGCCGTCCACCGGGCGCTGGAACACAAATTATTCCTCCCCACGACGCTTGACGGCAGAAGTGGAAGATGATGATGATGATGATGATGATGATGATGATGATGATGATGATGATGATGACATTTCTCTGCATCTCGTCAAGTGCATATTACAGAATTTAAACAACATAAACTAAATCAATAAAATAAATCCTTCAAGCTGAAATATACAACAAGCGTATTCTATAGTAATTTGAATTGCCTACCACGGTAATTTCAAACACACAATCATGTCGTTTTGTTTAC
The DNA here is from genome assembly GCA_963921405.1 of Cepaea hortensis. Lineage (NCBI taxonomy): Eukaryota > Metazoa > Mollusca > Gastropoda > Stylommatophora > Helicidae > Cepaea > Cepaea hortensis. Next base: position 101,749,359 of record OY992885.1, on the reverse strand, counting down.
ATACATGTGGCGTTTCTATACGAATAGCGATGACGTCCGCCACCTTTAACACTCGCTCACGATGTGAGTTAAACAACACGTGAAACGTACCATCTCTATCAATCCCATGGCCGGTTTTTAAAATGTAACCGGTTTCCAAAATGTGGCGAACTATATAATAAACTGTATGTGCACATTCGTCACGTCCTTGGACACGAAGAAAACGATAAAGAGAATACAAGAAAGCAATCCACTAAGACAACTGGTTGTCCTTAATGCCACAACATCCATCAATTTATTGTCCAGCTTTGAGCTTTAAGAAACTATTTGTATGTAAGCCATGAACCTACAATAAGGCGACCATAACACACTCACGCATTGTATAACGTGCCTGTAACAGAATCACACGTTGTATACTGTGTATGTAACAGAATCACACGTTGTATAGTGTGTATGTAACAGAATCACACATTGTTTAATGTGCCTGTAACAAAATCACACGTTGTTTAATGTGACTTTAACAGAAGAGAAACCGCAGTTGGAGAGGGAGAATGAAGACGAGGAGAAGGAAGAGGCAGAAGAAGAAGAGGAAGAAGAAGAAGAAGAAGAAGAAGAAGAAGAAGAAGAAGAAGAAGAAGAAGAAGAAGAAGAAGAAGAAGAAGAAGAAGTGGAGGATGATGATGATGAGGAGGAGGAGGACAAAGAAGAGGAGGATGATGATGATGAGGAGTAGGAGGAAAAAGAAGGAGGATGATGGGGATGAAGAGGAGAAGGAGAAGGAGGTGGAGGACGAAGAAGAAGCCGCAGAAGAAGCCGAAGAAGAAGAAGAAGAAGAAGAAGAAGAAGAAGAAGAAGAAGAAGAAGAAGAAGAAGAAGAAGAAGAAGAAGAAGAAGAACAAGAAGAAGAAGAACAAGAAGAAGAAGAAGAAGAAGAAGAACAAGAAGAAGAAGAAGAAGAAGAAGAAGAAGAAGAAGAAGAAGAAGAAGAAGAAGAAGAAGAAGAAGAAGAAGAAGAGAGAAGAAGAAGAACAAGAAGAAGAAGAACAAGAAGAAGAAGAAGAAGAAGAAGAAGAAGAAGAAGAAGAAGAAGAAGAAGAAGAAGAAGAAGAAGAAGAAGAAGAAGAAGAAGAAGAAGAAGAAGAAGAAGAACAACAACAACAACAACAACAACAACAACAACAACAAGAAAAGGAAGAAGACGCGGAAAACAACAATTAACGTGCATATAATGACAATCACTACAATTTTAGGCCCCACAACAATTGTAACCCTACCCTGCACACAACACGCGCCAGAAAGGAGCCACCAGTACACTCTAAAGAAAGCTAATTGCCCACACGTGTTTGAACCTTGCTAAATGTCATACAATGTTCCATCAATACAACTTATTGTTTTCAGGTTATTCCTGCCACACAAACTGTAACCGTGCGTTTCGGCGTGGAATCAATAAGCAAGAAACAAGTCTCTGGGCGTTATTTGGTCTGTCCTGCTGGCAGTAAACAATCAATGGCAGGTTAATCTAGAAGCATGCGACGCCGTTGTGCTTCAAGAGTGTCACGCCATCAGAATGTTCTTACTTCAAACGTGTCACGCCATCAGAATGTTCTTACTTCAAAAGTGTCACGCCATCAAAATGTTCTTACTTCAAAAGTGTCACGCCATAGGTGTGTTCTTAGTTCAAACGTGGCACGCGATCAGAACGTACTTAGTTCATAAGTGACACCATCAGAATGTTCTTAGTTCAAAAGTGACACCATCAGAATGTTCTTAGTTCAAAAGTGATACGTCATCAGAATGTTTATAGTTCAAAAGTAACACGTCATCAGAATGTTCTTAGTTAAAAAGTGACACGTCATTAGACTGTTCTTAGTTTAAAAGTGAAGCCATCAGTATGTTCAAAAGTAACATGCCATAAGAATTTCTTACTTCATACACGTGACATGCCATCAGAATGTTCTTAGTTCAAAAGTGACATGCCATCAGAATGCTCTTAGTTCAAAAGTGACATGCCATCAGAATGGTCTTATATTACGGCAGTGGCACTCGATCAGAATGTTTTATTTCAAAAGTGTCACGCGATCAGAAAATTCTTAGTTCACAAGTGAGACGCCATCAGAATGTTCTTAGCTCAAAAGTGACACGTCATCAGAATGTTCTTAGTTCAAAAGTGACACGCCATAAGTATATTCAAAAGTAACACGCCATAAGAATTTTCTTTTCTTTTCTCACCACCAGAATGTTCTTAGCTCAAATGTGACATGCCATCAGAAAGTTCTTAGTTCACAAGTGACATGCCATCAGAATGTTCTTAGCTCAACAGTGACACGCCATCAGAATGTTCTTAGCTCAACAGTGACACGCCATCAGAATGTTCTTACCAAGAAATATACTATTTGCCGTGATACAGCAGTCACTGATACAGATCCCGTAAAGCACTGGGTGCCGTGTCACAGTTCCCATAAACTACTATCTGCCGTGTCACAGTTCTCATAAACCACTATCTGTCATGTGACGATTCCCATAATCCACTATCTGCCGTGAAACATTCCCCACACACAAGAATCTGCCGTGACACAGTATGCTCCAACCACCGATCTTCTAACACTACAGTAGTCTCTGCCAGAGCATCTCAAACACCTACTTCACACAGACCCAGTCAGAGTTAGACAGGCATATACGAATCTAAAACGTACCTCAGGAAGCGAAGATTGCCGAAGTTACATTACCCTCCCAGTTACCTGTGTTTCTGAAGTGTGTTCATACGGCTGGCACCAGTTCGCAACCCCAACAGTTCGGAAACAAAGTACCCGTCTGTACTCGCCCAAACTAGAGGTTATCGTTCAGTGCAACAGCAGGATATATCCAACTTAGTGTGTTATGATGCTTTTAGCGCGGGTATCATACAGCACAAATGTTTTCTAAGTGAGTTCGTATGTACAAAGTAAAGTACTTTAACAGCGACCTTTTGTGTCAAGACGAATGGGGGATGAGTGGTCTCGAAGTATGGTGTCCGCCTCGATTTCTGTAGGTCCCGGGTTCAAGCCCCGTTGGGGGTGGGGGTGGGGGAGGCGGGATTTTTTCACGTGGACTTCTAGTGACAAAATCTCCCCTGGTCTCTGGGTAGTGAGATCGGACGCCCGTGTGTATTGTTGCGCACGTAAAACACCCCTTGGTAGTTGCGAATCGAAAAAGAGTAGCCTAACGGTGCTGTCCGGGAAAAATTTCGAGATAAAAATCTACCCAAGGTATTTCAAGATCCTCGCCGGTGCTACGGAGTTCGTGCACTGAGCTGAAATTCTCCGGACTCAGGCTTGAGTAAGGAATAGAAAGGAACACTTATAGGTTACACCCGTGTGCCGTGATGTTGATCCGTCGACTAAACTAAACTGATTCTGCAGAGCGGTCTACCGGAATAGTCGCACAGAGCACGAACTCTGTTATTTTAGCGACGACTCCAGGAGTTTCCGACACGCTTGCACCGAATGACATAGTCCGGAGACGCATACGAACTCTGTTATTTTAGCGACGACTCCAGGAGTTTCCGAAACGCTTGCACCGAATGACATAGTCCGGAGACGCATACGAACTCTGTTATTTTAGCGACGACTCCAGGAGTTTCCGACACGCTTGCACCGAATGACATAGTCCGGAGACGCATACGAACTCTGTTATTTTAGCGACGACTCCAGGAGTTTCCGACACGCTTGCACCGAATGACATAGTCCGGAGACGCATACGAACTCTGTTATTTTAGCGACGACTCCAGGAGTTTCCGACACGCTTGCACCGAATGACATAGTCCGGAGACGCATACGAACTCTGTTATTTTAGCGACGACTCCAGGAGTTTCCGACACGCTTGCACCGAATGACATAGTCCGGAGACGCATACGAACTCTGTTATTTTAGCGACGACTCCAGGAGTTTCCGACACGCTTGCACCGAATGACATAGTCCGGAGACGCACACACAACCTTCACACTGCGTGCGAGACAGGCAGTTTGCCCACTTAGCCACGCTGACCCTCATGCAGTGTTCTATGACCACATTCACACACACACACGCGCGCGCGCACACAGACGCACGCACATTTATATATTATTTCAGTGTTTGTTTGTTTTTGCGCTCGCTTTGAACTCAAGGGTAATCCATACACACTATGGTAGTAGTACTGCTGGACTGAATTTTGCGTGTGGATTAGCTTTCCCTATTACCAATGTCCGTCGCCATCAGGAGAACCCACTCCGACTTCAGAGGTATTTGTAATTTACGTCCCCAAGTCAAGGGCGAGAAGTCAATATTTTAGTCCAACTGACCGGTGTAGGGGTTGAACCGCTTACCTGGGGCATCAGCACACCGGAAGCTTTCGAACCCGAGTATACGGGCTCACAAACCGCGTTCGCAAGCCCTTAGCCACGGAGACTGGGACAACCTTGCTACCGTATGACAATACACGGTACTCCCTGCTCTCTGTCTGCACAGTGAGCTGGTTGAGTTCGTATTCAAGTCGAAATGACTTTTTGATTCAGCCTTAAATGATACAAGGAAGTTTACTAGAAATGAAAGTGGACAGACATGCGGTAGCTAAGGGTAAAAGGGCTGAGGGTGAGGTTTTGAGAGTCTGTGCCCCAATGTAGGATAATTAATGAAAGAAGAAGTAATGCGGCCCACGTGATGTTCACCTTATGACCCGTTAAGAACCGACTGATCTCAAATATTGGGCAGAACCATACACCCAATACGCCAAAAGGCGTGAACAAAGGCCCTTTACTTGGTCCCTTTTACTTGGTTATACAATACAAAGCAGCGTAGCCGTACTGTTTAATATGCTTGCGCTTAAACTCCCTGTGCGTTGACGGCGGAGCAGGGGGTTAAATACCCACACCGGTCATCTGGATTTCAACGTTGACTTTCCCTTGAGAAAGCAATGGCAAACTACTGAAAGTAAAATGACTAGAAATTTAACATAGGGTTGAGGTTGATAGCAACGTCCTGTAAAGGACGTGCAACAGCAATAATATAAAACCAACTGTAATTCAGACCTAGTATATGTGAAGAGAACTGTCATAAATATCACACCATGACAATTAACGCTTCATAATTAAACCGCTTAAAAACTAGCCAAAAATGGGTTTAAAATGCAAGAGGCTGGACTTCATTGCATGAGACGTATCCTATATGCCTCGGCTTCTTTCCGCAGGGCGACCAGCCGAATGTGTCGCTCAGAGCATGGACTTCGTAGTTTCAGGTATCTCCGAGAAAACTGCACTCGTTAACCGAACCACGCAGTCCGGAACCGAACCCAGGACATCCAGAGCGCGAGGCAAACGGCAACAGAGACTCCAGAGCATAAACAACTCATGACAGGGACGTAGCAGTCAACCCCATAATTTTTTGGCTGTTCGTGATTCCTGGGAAAGTTTACGTTCAGTAATTTGCCATTGATTTCTGGACGACAGGCACTTATACCATTTTGTAAAAAAGAAAACTAACACAGCTGTGTTTCGAACGCGGGTGTGCGAGATTACGAACTGCGCCCTTAACACCTTCGCCAGGGAGGTATACCAAAAAAAAGCATTAGAGAGAGAAAAGTTGTCAATACAAACCATATAATCGAACGTTGTATCCCTTATACACAAAATCCCATAGTGAGTGCGTTCACGTGTACGTTTATACTGCGCCAACAATGAATGAGTGAGCGAGGGTAGAACATAACACAAGCGCCAACAGTGGTTGGCCCTCCCCTCGCCAGCCTACGCCTCACGAACTACCACAATACGATCTACACACATCCAACATGTTTGAATTTCCCACAGACATTACACACACGTGTCCGGTCCATCCATTGCATGCATTGCAATCTCGTCTGTATTTAAGAAATGCCTGGAATTCTTGATTACAAGCGCGCACGCCCGAGTTCCCAACATCAAAAGCCCGCTCGCTACCACCACTGGCTTTCTACTATGAACTCAACTACACACGCTAACACACGGACGAAGCACCAGCCGAGGAAATCTACCTACGATGTTGCACTGCCAACAGTAACAGCATCACCTCACGATAGATTAGATGACACCGGCGCGTCATCTAAACGATGTATACAGCCGTCGTTGATTTCATCGCTGCCATTATCACCGCCACAGACCTGATTGTAAGTGTGTAAGCGCGGAATCAATAACCGACAACACAGCGAGTCGCCGCTGTTAGCATTGGCAGCCGCCATGCGTACTCACTATCCAGCAGGCAGACTCCATCAGAAAAATCCAAGAAGTCGATGCTATACACTGGGGCAACATTTTACAGCATAATGCAACCCATGAGACACTCATCATTATCATACGTCGTACCAGTAAACGTGAGCGATTTCGGTTCGTCATCTCACGCGATCACAACGGTCTCGATATCACAGGCTGATAGACTGGCAGGGAATGCACCTCTTGGTGGTAGATTACCTATGGACAAGGAAGAGGTGTTCGAGCGCCTGTGGGACAAGGTGGATAATGCGGAGGAACAGACTGAGAACCCTTATGTGGAAAGAATGATATATATATATATGAGGGTTAGGCAGGGATTCTGGAAGGATCTCAAAGCTGAGAGGGAAGACCAGGAGAACATTCAATCAGGTAGCGGTGGAAACAATCAGTAGCGTGACTCTTCGCTGACTGTTAAACGAGGGGACGGTGCGCGTATGGGAATGGCCTGAGTACAGTTACGTCGGTGCTAAGCTCAACTCAACTGAAGTCTCTGGCACATGCATTCATATCGTGGCTGTGGTATGTCCTTGAAATACATCCATCTGGTATGCATGACCACAGCATTGCATTATATGCTGTATAGAAGAAGAATAGCCAGTTGGTTGGTTGGTTGGTTAGTCGCGGTTCCAACTTCACAGCAATGGGTCGTCCCCATTATGCTCCGTTCCTATGCCAGTGAATATTACATAAAATGCTCCTCACTGCCCCATGAGAAAAGTGGAAAAGACAGGAGTCTCGACAACCAACAGCCTACACTGGTACACATTGCATAATGCCGCCGCCAGAATGTCAACATAAAAGTCCTCCACGAAATTACAATTCATCTTATAATGCCGTCACCAGAATGCCAACACAAAAGTCCTCCACGAAAATACAATTCGTCGTCGAAAGAAGCGGCAGTCACTAGAAGACCAGCAGCCACACATTTCTGCATAAGGCAAAAGCCGGTCAATTCTGCGACATAACCAGCCGCCACTGCTCCGAAATCTAGATATTGTTTGATCCGTTTCTATATGTTTTCTAGCCAGCTGTGCCATTTCCCTGAACAAACCTCGGACAGATGTAAAAACAGTTCACCACACTGTATACAATGTCGTCGCCAGAATGCCAACACAAAAGTACTCCACGAAAATACAGTTCGTCATCGATGGAAGCGGCTGTCACTAGAAGGCCAGCAGCCACACATTTCTGCATAAGGCAAATGCCGGTCAATTCTGCGACATATCTAGCCGCTATTACTCCGAACATGCATTTCACGCTCCAATACAATCTCGGGCAGATGTAAAAGCATTTCACACGAAATTCACAGCTCACAGTGTCGCGCCACGCACTCAGTAGCAGGGCGACGGAACCATACACTTCCAGTCTGCGAATGCAAAAGGTAACCACGAGCATAAACATTCCAGAGGCCTTAACCAGTTCAATGCCTATCCTCCATGATCGCGACCGGAAGTCCAGAAGAATAGTCAACAAACACAGAAACTATGCCATAAGTGGCAACACGATTAGGGACATCAGCATTTTAGGACTTAGGACTTCAGCACCAGATCTATGCCTTAGGACTTCAGCGAAAGATCTATGCCTTCAAAGGAATTCACAACCAAGCAACCATACAGGAAGGAGCTTTGGTCAGCGAGCATCCATGAAGAAGCTAGGAGTTTGAAGCTGAAGAAACTCACCAAGAAAATGACAGGCAAGAGAATGACAGGTAAGAGAGTGGCAGGAGGTTGACACATATGAGAATGACAGGCAAGAGAATGACAAGCAAGAGAATGACAGAAGGTTGACAGACAAGAGAATGACAGGAAAGAGGATGACCCAGAAAAAGAATGACAGGAAAGAGTATGAAAGAAAATAAAATGAGAGGAAAGAGAATGACAGGAAAGAGGATGACAGAAAGAGGATGACAGGCAAGGGAAAGACAGGAAAGAAGATGTCAACGCAGGCCATTCCGGTAAGACAAAGAATGCCAGAGTTCACAACAGTCGACCTCGACTGTAATCATTGGCCATCTTCACAGTTAAGGTCGACTAAATCTGCAAAGAACCTGCTAGATGGCAAAGTTCTTCAAAAAGCCCTTTCCTTAACACTGCAAAAATAGTGGATTTTTTAAAATTTGTATTTAGTTATTTATTTATTTATTTTAAATTTTTTTGGGCGGTTTGCTCACTTTGAGCTTAAGCGTAGTTCACAAGTTGTTGAAGAATCCTCTGGACTGATGTGTGAGTGTGTGGATTATCTTTTCTTATTATCAAAGTCTCTCGCCATCAGGCGAACCTACTCCAACTTCAGAGGTAATTGTAATTTACGTCTCCAAGTCAAGAAGTAGAAGTGAAAATTTCAGTCCAAATGACCGGTGTAGGGGTTGGACCAGCCACCTCAGCACCAGCACAACGGAAGTTTAAAAACACGTTTTCGTATCCATTCAGTCACGTTGACCTTCACGCGGATATAAATCTCCCTAACATTAAAACTTCTTATGGTAGATCTTACATACCTTACACAAAGGTGTCCTATAGGCTAGCGAAGGGAAGCAGACATTTCAATCAAGATGATAGCCCTAACCCGCCACCCTGAACACTTAAACAGCATACGAGAACTTACAAGCATTGCGAAACGCATGGGGGGAAATTTTTACGTAATCTGAGGTGTTTTTTCCGCTCGCTTTGAACTCAATCGTAGTCCATACACACTACTTCTAATAGTGCTGGACTGAATTTTGCGTGTGGATTAGCTTTCCCTATTAACAGTGTCCCTCGCAATCAGACGAACCCACTCCGACTTCAAAGGTACTTGTAAGTAAACAACATGACTGTTCAACTGAAGCCTCACACGCTTCCTAATTTTCGTATACAGCTATGGAGTTTAATGGAGCTGTGTCTAACTGTGCTGTCGTCAGTTCCCGTAAACCACTAGAAGGTAGCAGTAAATGTTGATAAACTGTTACTTGCGTCATGTTTGTCAGCATTACTCCATACAAGAAATAGGAAAGCAAGCGCGAGTGCATGAGAGAGAGAGAGAGAGAGAGAGAGAGAGAGAGAGAGAGAGAGAGAGAGAGAGAGAGAGAGAGAGAGAGAGAGAGAGAGAGAGAGGCGAGTCTGGTGGCCAAACAGCCAGGTAAAAGAGGCCAGGTAAAAGAGACGACAGAATGACGGCATTTTAGATAAAACAACTGAACCGAGAGAATGATAATCTATTTCGGCCAAGTTTGATAACCGCCGATGTGATTTCCCGGAGAAAATTACTTGGGAGAAACGATATGATATTACAGGGACATCTGATAATGGTATCATTACCCTCAAGTGGGTTTTATTCAATAAGAGATGGGGTGTACGGTGCCAAATAAATAGATGTGTCCCAGGAAGGCCCGTGGGGCTGAGGCAAGTGGATAGTACAAATGCTAAAGGTTGTGAACTGTGTGTTTCGGGGTCATCGAGTACTCAGGAAGGATAAGATAAAACAACAGGATGGAAAGAGGCTGTTAGACCGTGTTATCTTACGGACAGACAGACAGCGCTGGATATCTACTGCAGCCGATCTTTGTTGTGGAGAAGGCAATTCATCTGATATAATATGGGAGTCTCCGTGGCGAACTGGTTACGCCGCCTGTCTCGCACTCCGAAGGTTGTAGGTTCGATTCCGACCCACTCGTTCGGATCACGAGGAAAATTTTTTCGGAGATTCCTTAAGGGTCGTCGCTGGAGCTACGGAGTCCGTACTTTGTGCGACGCTTTCAGCAGGCCGCCATGTGAAAAAAGACCGAGCCATATGTGATACAACCTGGTGCAATGAAGTCCATCCTCTTGGCTTTTAAACCCTATTTCAATTCTGATTGATATTTGTTTTGGGGTGTTTCATTCGCTCGTTTTGAGCTCAAGCGCAGTCCATTATGTGCTGCCACTCTTAGTGCACTGGACTGAATTTTGCGAGTGGATTATTAGCTTTCCCTATTATTAGTGTCCCTCGCCATCAGGTAAACCCACTCCAACTTCTGAGGTACTCGTAATTTACGTCCCCAAGTCAAGGCCGAGAAGTCATCATTTTAATCCAACTGCCCGGTGTAGGGGTTGAACCCGCTACCTCGGCATCAGCACACCGGACGTTTAAGAGCGAGTGGTTTTATCCATTCGGCCATGCTGAACCCCCCCCCCCCCCCCGATTCCATCCTGTTTCAGAATATTGCGGTCAACAGCATCTTTCAGCTGTATGTTGATTCCTAGGCTAGATTACGCTCATCAGCACGCCACGACTTTCTGAGCGACCGGCTCCATACTCTCATGAGTCACTGGTGCGACTCGAACCTGAACCCCATTGCTGATATAATAATATATGATTATCGGACACACACAACGAACAATGACATCGAGGCATTCAACCAAGAGTTGTCTCAACTAAGAACGCTATCTGCACTGTGTCTTCCACACTCACTGCGTCGTGGTCTTAGTCAGATCATGAGGATGTCACAGACGGGCATCAGATAAACCTATGGATACAGTCTATTGGCTGGGTGGCTGACTTACAGGAGTCTAAAGGCAAGAGTCTCCTCATTAGCACTGATTGCTAAACGTGGATATACATTTCTTTAACACGGTAGATGGAAACTTCACTGATTCAGTGATAAACAAAAAGAACGTTTGGACCAAACATGGTACAGAAACAAATGAACAAGTATTATCATGTAAATTTCCTTTCACTGAACAGTAAAATTTCGAAGGATACAACGAAACAAAACAAAACACGATGACCGTAGTCTGGCGATATATCATCCTAGTGTCCAAATGGGAGGTCAAATTTGACGATACGTCATCCTTCGGCAATGAATCAATTAAAATATGCATTTTTATGTATACTAATAGTTACAGGACGGGGCAGTTCAGCTGAAGCCTCAAGCGTTTCCTATTTTCCCCATACATCTATGGAACTTCCCGGAGCTAATACTGACTGCGCAATTGTAGCTAGTTCCCATAAAGCACTAGAAGGCTGCAGTAGATTGTGACAATCTGTTACTTCAGTCAGGTTTGTCAGCATTACTCCATCCAAGAAATGGTAAGGCAAGCGAGAGAGTATGAGGGAGAGATGAGGAAGAGAGAGAGAGAGGGGGGGGGGGGGTGGGAGGGGAGGCGACTGACAGGCGAGTATGGTGGCCAAACAGCCAGGTAACAGAGACGACAGAATGGCGGCATTTTAGATAAAATAATTGAACCGAAAGAATGATAATCTATTTCGGCACAATTTGATAACCGCTGATGTGATTTCCCGGAGAAAATTACTTGGGAGAAACGATGTGATATAACCAGGATATCCTATAATGGTGTCATTGCCCTCAAGTGTGTTTTATTCTATAAGAGATGAGGTGTACGGTGCCAAATAAACAGATGTGTTCCAGGAAGGCCCGTGAGGCTCAGACAAGTGGATAATACGGATGCTGAAGGTGAAACCGAGTCTTGGGTTAGTGAGTACACCCAGTGTACTGGATTGAGTTTACTCTAATAAGCTTTCCCATAAGTCGTAATCACCTATCTACGTTGTACTGAAATGCGCTGGTGTTGGGCATTCAACTCCTATTGTAGGTAACATATTATTTTAAGGTCCCGACTGGCGTTACATCTGGGGTTCTCTCTCTCTCTCTCTCTCTCTCTCTCTCTCTCTCTCTCTCTCTCTCTCTCTCTCTCTCTCTCTCTCTCTCTATAAGCTTTCCCATAAGTCGTAATCACCTATCTACGTTGTACTGAAATGCGCTGGTGTTGGGCATTCAACTCCTATTGTAGGTAACATATTATCCTAAGGTCCCGACTGGCGTTACATCTGGGGTACTCTCTCTCTCTCTCTCTCTCTCTCTCTCTCTCTCTCTCTCTCTCTCTCTCACACACACACACACATACCTACGTGTACCGTTCATGACATTACAAATATAAAACATGAATGACACAACAGCTATGCAGGCTCAGCCGTGCTGTGTCTAGCTCTAAATAGCATTTGGTGTGTGTTGTGGTGAAAATGGAATCAAGGGGTTGTATTCCCGTCTTCCAATAAAAAAAGGGCGTCACTGATCAGCAACTGTCATTTGTCCAGCCACTATACACTGACAAACGGACAGTGTACGCAGATGGACTGCCGGACACGGCGAAGAAAATAAGTATAGAATACACGCAGAAAGAGAGGCAGAACAAGGTTAGGGAGGTAGGCATGTTGGTACGTAGTAATACGGAAGGACAGACAGACAGTCGGTTGGACGGATGGACGGGAGGACAGACAGACAGACACCAGACAGACCCTCACATCACCAGGTCTACACAAACAGAGATCTATACATAAAACACCTCTGACAGAAACAATTCTGCCCCCTGGTCCAAAACGAGCGCAGATTACTTCCCTTGACAGCACAAAGTATTTTATTGGGAAGATAAATCCATCTACATGGCCAACACTTCACTTCTTGGTGCTAAAACAAACGTCTGGAAAATGGAGCAACTCAAGCAGGCGATTAACTCTTTAACCTAAGCAAGTTGAGGGTGTGTCGAGATTGATGCTGCTTGGAAATTCCAAGGCCCCAACGTCTAGAGAAGTGGTGTTACAATTACGAGAAAACTAAAGAAGATATAATCATGAAAGGCAACGTGTGACACCTCTATTATTGTGTGTGTGTTGTGTGAAACATGAAACTTCTGTTTCATCCCAGTTCGTTCTGGAAATACATTTTTAGATCTGAGAGAGAAAGAAAGAAAGAAAGAAAGAAAGAAAGAAAGAAAGAAGAAGAAGAAGAAGAAGAAGAAGAAGAAGAAGAAGAAGAAGAAGAAGAAGAAGAAGAAGAAGACAACATCCCCCATTTAGTTCCATTAGATCTATAGACATATAATGTAAGCACAACGCGACTCTTGCAGGTAAACTCAGGGTTTGTTTTTTTATTTTTTTTTATTTTACAACTCGAATTAAGAACCAACATCACCGCACTCTGGATATTTCTAAAAGTGTTCCATCTACATCTTCAACAACCAGCGAAGAGTTCCAATACTTATGGTACCAGTTGCAGTCTGCTTGTGTGTCCGTACGGCCTGTCTTGGAGTACTGGTCACTCCGTGCTACAGCATTCTCTCCAGGCCATGATGATTTATCTGTGCTTCCACAATGTACACATGATCGTTTTACTATCTACAATTGTATTTGTCAACTTGTTTGCTCTCTCTCTCTCTCTCTCTCTCTCTCTCTCTCTCACACACACACACACACACACACACGCGCACACAGAGAATATACGAAGAATGACAGTCTAGCAAGGTAAAATATAGACAGACCTACATCTGTAAATGTTAGCTTAATTGTGTACTCATCTATTACACAATATATCACGGACAACAAACAAGCACCCACTAGCACAGATGAAATACCACAAGACATCTTAACATTCAACGAATAAAAAACACCAGCGTTCAATATCCTCAACAAACAGCCAAGACAGAACCTGGAGACACAACCCCTCAGGCAGAAAGAACTTCAATAAAGTTGAGTTCGCTAGAGAAAAACAAAATCAGAACGCACAAATGATTCAGAACACGGCTAAAGAAAAGGACTTCAAACGACCACACAGGGTGTCCCATAAAACAGGCACCGTAGAAAACATTTTCTTATAGTCCTGACGTGTGGCGTTGGTGATCATTTCTGTCGACATCCTCTTGTCTCCTGTGCAGCCAATTATTACTGAGACTGATGTTCCTCAATTCTACGATGTCAAACTGTCTAGCATCTTCTCTCATGCTCTCCCTCTGCGTCATTCACCTCCAACTCGTCCATTATGATGACATACTCCAGCTTCCCTCTTCTCTTGGCATGCCCAAAGAATGTGGACTATCTTCTTCTGATGCGAATAACCAGTTCTCTTTGCGAGTGAACTTCTGTCTAGATATGGTGATTGCTTTATCTATCAGTCCACGTGTTCTCCTCATTCTTCTATAAAAACCACATCTCTGCAAGTATAAAATTAAAAGTAAAGGCCACTTTCTTTTATACATCAAAGGAACACGTGGTGCTAGACCCGAGTAGACCAAACGGTACTCAGTGGCTGATGCGGTCGGTATCCCATCAGCCGCCTGGACTTCCCAAGACATTTCCTGGAAGCTAGTTTAGTCTGGGCCAACCTGCAGCTTCAACACAACCCTCTAGCATGCTTGCATTCGCAGTCATTCATAGGTTGTCAGCATTCTTCAAAGAATTTTGTGGCCTCGTGTTTCAAATGCTGTAATAACCTACCAAAGTCATGACCTGGTATAAGTAAGACTTAACACGCGGCTACTTTTGAATGCATCTTTCCATAGAAATACCTCAGGTGTTGACGCTGTCATTTCTTCTGCCTGCAAATACTATAGACATGGGTTCGATTTTCAGAAAGGTTTGTGTTGCATGTTTCTCAGCTCTGACATCGACCCAATCTCATTAAATTGATACCAAACTTTCAAGGGTAAACAAACTGCCCCAGTTTTATCTCCACCAGCTGTCGCCTCCGCAAAGAAGGTTGGCTGTAGTGAGCCTCCAACACTTCTCCAGACCATCCTGATGATGTCAAAACACGTGTAACGTTGACTTTCTCTTGCACACTTCCCCTCTATCTCTCCTTCTGTAACAGCCTTTCACAGGAGGTTGTGTTTATATGACGCAATATCTTAATTATCTGCTCTTCATCTAATTCATTAATGTTTCCTTCAAATCCAGTTCTGTAATACTTCTGTGTTTGTTTTCTTCGTCTGCAATATTTCTCCAATTCTTCCATAACCGCCACAGCCCAAAAGCGTTAGTTTTACCCTCATATTGATGAATCGAATTCTAGTAAATCAAGATTTAAGGGAAAACCTGAGTGTAGTATAGGGTGTATTTTTAATGAATGTGCAGTGTTTGAAAATATTGCCGGTCCAAGTTTTGTATTCACTTTTTGTAAAGTTCATGCAACATAATAAGTAAATACAAAACTTGGACAGACAATATTTTCAAACAATGCACAGTCATTAAAACATATACCCTGTATAACTAGACACTCCCTTGTCTGGAATCCACAAGGCGAACTCTTTAGTGCGAGACTTAAAAGATTATGGACAAGAGACAAAGATCAAATTCTATGGGTAGAACGTAGGCTAAGCTGCATGAAGCAACACAAGATAGGACGGCATGTTGTATGTTGTATGTTGGATGAGACGATGTGTCCCAATGAGGGAATCACGGACAGGAGAGAACAATCGCTTATTCATCATACTGACCATTATAGAACAGACAAATGTCTTCCCGCTCAGCTGGGTCATGGAATAGATAGTCGCAACACAATATACCCTTATACAACTCCCTAAGCAGCAACGTGCTATGATCTGTGACGAGCTCGGACCACACATTTGTAAGCGTGAGTGAACAGAGGATTAGGCGGCCAGTCTTTTTCCTCTCTTAGCGAACGATAAACACAGGCGTCCTACCGTGATCCTGACATTATGAGCGTAGCCTCCTAGCAATTACACCAACGCACCCGCTACAAAGTGCGACTAAGAATATTCCACAACCGAAAACTTTTTTTCAACAAACAATATGCAAAACAAATCTAAATCACTCCTACTGCTGGGTGAACAAAGACTAAAACTGTTTAAAAGCATGCGATTCGATAACTGTGAAGTAGGTCAGCATGGCCGAATGGAAAAGAACACATGTTCTTAAACTGTGATGATGCCCAGGTAAGGGGTTCGACCCCTACACCGGACAGTTGGACTAAAATGTTGACCTATCGATCTTGACGTGGTGACGTTAATTACAAGTACCTCAGAAGTCAGAGTGGGTTCGCCTGATGGCGAGGTATACTGTTAATAGGTAAAGCTAATCCACAAGCAAAATTCAGTCCAGCACTACTATAAGAAGTGTGTATGGACTACGCTTGAGTAAAAAGCGAGAGAGCGCCAAAAGAAAAAAAAACAACCACACACACACAACAACAACAACAAATAACAGTGACAGAATCACCCGACCCGAGCAGTATTTGCAGGAATGCAAAAGATGTTTGCGTGGTTGCAACAATAGCGCGCTAGTCACATACATTCCACAACACAGGCACAACCCAACCGTCTTCACACTCTGACTATGTAAATGGACCGGACTATTCTACTTGCACTGGGGCACCCTGTATAAGGCGATCAGTGCAAGAAGGAAATTAATATTCCCCAGCAGCTGTGGCAGGCCCTGATGAGATCAATGCCGGAATCCGATAGCCAGTCAACTAGTGAAGCAGAGACTGACGGAGCTGGACTCGGGACAATCACTGGTCATTTGCAAGATGTTTTCTTTGTTAAGAGTGTGGGAGACGTGGTAGCGAAGTGGTTATCATCATCATCAAGTGTCCTGCCAGCTGTCGTAGACATTCATGGTCTTTTGTGTTCTGGACGAACTATGTTGATAATAATCCTCCATGCCACTGTCTCAAACCATCCTCCTCTTGGTCTGCCTATGCCTCTCTTTCCTTTGATCTTTCCAGTCGTCACAATGTTCTCCAATGTCTCTTTTCTCACCACATGACCAAATAAAGCATTTTTCCTCTTTCTTATTGTTGTATACAATATTATAGTTTCATTAGTCTTTCCATCAACGTGTGTTAGTTACTCTGGTAGTCCACGGAATTCGCAACATTCGTCTCAGAAACCACATCTCCGTTGTCTTCAAGGTCATCCAAATATGTTCATTAACGTTCACTGCCATACAGCAAAACAGGTTCTATATACAATTTCAGCACTCTCTTTCTTGCATTCAATGGTGGTGACTTATTGTATAAAATACGTTTCACTTCTGAAAAGCAGCACTTGTTTGACCTATTCTGCTCTTAATCTCTGTTGCGTATCTTCCATTTGAGGTCATAATTTCCCCCGGGTATTTAAATTGATAACTTGGTTAAGCATTTCCCCTTTTATTGTTATCTCACATTTTGGTTTCATCTTTTTCTTTGATATAATCATTTTTTCCCCTATTTTCTTGACATTTAAGGATATACTTTTTTTTTTTTTTTTTGCACTCTGTTACTACAGTGTCAAAAATTGGCAAAAAATTGACAGTGGCAAAAAAATCTTTTGCATTTTCCGCAATTAATACTGTGTCATTTGCATAGCATAGATTGTTTATATTATAATCTCCAATTCTTATGTCTGGCGTCATGTTGACTTCTCTCATTATTTCGCTATAGAGGGAGAAGAGATCCGCCGACAACACACGTCCTTGTCTTACTCCCAGCTTTATTTACTCGTAATTACCCCCTTCGTTTCCCATTTTTAATTGCCACTACTTTTTTTTTCGCAATATGTCTCCACAAGCAAGGGGTTGCACGATTTATTGTCTGGCATATTTCGCTGCATCTGATCAGGTGTCTAATACAGTTATTTCACGTATAAAGGGAAAAGGTTAATCACATTTTGGCTGAAATGCAAACACATGTAGTTACTGTTCGAATGTGGAGGAGCATTTGTTATCCGCACAGTAATCGCAGTCACAATGAAAACTGTATAACCCCGGTTTAAGATACCAAATTCCTAGTCTCGGCGAATCTGAGTGATCGTTTATCGTTCATCAAATCAAGTATACGAAACGTCTTTTCTCTGCTAACTTTATAACAGGGATTTAGCAGTTGTTGAGGGGTGGTAGAGGTTGGACTTTTATAGCCTGTCGACAGCATGTGGTTCCCTAGGACTGATTAACTTTCTTTTTCACCCACATTGGTATGGTATAGATATAGTTCTTCGGTTTCTTCTTGATCTTCATGTTTCACTTGTTTCCACTTTGTGTTCTTTTCTTGCGAACTATGTCTTTGGTAATTACATCACCAAGCGAGCTCTTGTGGAACTCGGCTGTTTTTTCTTCCATGTAGCACCTCTCTAGTTCCATGTAGCACCTCTCTAGTTCCATGTAGCACCTCTCTAGTTCCATGCAGCTTCTTCTTCTTCTTCTTCTTCTACCTCTTCTTCTTCTTCTTCTTCCTCCTCTTCTTCTTCCTCTTCTTCTATTTCTTCTCTTTCTTCTTCCTCTACTTCTTCTTCTTCTTCTTCTTCTTCTTCTTCTTCTTCTTCTTCATCTTCCTCTTCTTCTTCCTCCTCGTCTTATTCCTCTTCCTCTTCTTCTTGTTCTTCTTCTGTCCCCGTAGTAGTTCCCTCTATGAGTCAGTGATAGCACTGACATATTTTGTAGGTCTAGAGCAAGGAGGCCGTGGCGAAGGCGTTACGGACGCGATTCGTAATCCCGTATACCCGCGTTCGAAACACAGATGCGGACGATTTGGCAACACACCGCCTTGCGTTGGTGTTTTTACGAAATGATATGTGTGCAGGTCGTTCAGAAAGCAATGACAAACTACTGGACGTAAACTTGCCAAGAGATCACAATAGCAAATAATGCTGGTGTTGACTATAACGTCCTGTAAAGGATAAGCAACTAACTTTAGAGCAAGGAGGTAGAGGCGGTCGGGCTTTCCTCACTGTGGCAAGCGACGGTCCATCCCGCGCCCTGCCGTGCTCATCACATTACCAGCGGAGTTGTCTTATCAACCACGCTAGTGCCACACTGCTTAGAGCAATAATATTTGTATGTATTCCTTTGAACCGGCGACCAAAACTATTCCACAAACGAAAACTTTTGCAACAGACAATACGAAAAAAACAAAAAAACCTGCACCACTCTCCTACTGCTGGGAGGATAAACATTAAAACTCGTGAAAAACACGCGATTCAATCACAGAGACAGAATCACACGTCACGAGCAGTATTTGCATCAATGGAAAAGATGTTTGCGTGGTTGCAACAATAGAGGGCGAGTCTCTAGCGCTGCCTCAACACAGGCACAACCCAGTTGCCTCGACAGGTTGGCTTGGTCAAGTTCCATCAACACCAGCTGAGGATCACGCTGTTGACGAGGCAGGTAACGCGCGGAGGTGTCAGTACACATGCATTTTTAAACTACTAGAAAACTGTTTACGGGACAGGCGTTGGCAGTTGAGTGATACCGCGTGCATATTAATACTTTGTTTCCGCTGTTGGTTAGATGTCTGGCGTCACATGGTCTGGATTCACACCTCCTTTTCATCAATTGTCATGCCAGTTAGCGTGAGTGACCATGTTTCTAGAGGAACAGGTGGCCGGGCGGTTATGGCTTTGGTCTCTCACTAAGAAGACACTGACTCTAATCCCAGGGAATGTAACGTATTATTCGAGGTGAAACTGTATAACTTACCCCCTAGTGCAAACATCACAAGAGGAGGGAGTCCGATGGAGAGAAGCGGATCACGCCGTTTTGTGAATATTTCGACCTCTTTATCTCCTTAGCATTCTAAGGCAGCGGGTCCAGTTGCGTCAGGACTTCCCAGAGTCTTACTCCTATTATGTAAGCACCTTGAAGTCTTAGTCTTTACCATGGGGCAAGCAGTCAAGCTATTAGTCGCTGTCTGCATGTATCTATTTCTGCTCCATCTTCAGCCCAAGCCATAAAAAAACTTGATCTGTTCTTTCGGAGCTTCCTACACAGTCATTTAACGGAACAGACCATTTCGTGAGCACGTTCAGTCAATATATATTTAGTTCTAACTATTACACGCTGTGGCGAAAGAGTCACTGAAGTAATTCCCAACCCCGCAACCCGCGTTCGAAACACAGCTAAGGGAAATTTGGCAGAACAAATTCTTGAGCTGGTTTTATACAATAGTTCGAGTTCAGAAACTACTTGCCAAGAAATCACAAACGACCTAAATAGGTTGGGATTGAATGCGACACCCTGTAAAGGACATGCACTAACTTAATCCTCATAAGTTGCCTGGGCCCATGAGGGAAGCGAAGCGAGCAACACTGATGCCTGCCAGGCATGCCGTAGGAGGCGACCAAGGAGAAATAAGCTTAGGGCCCGTGTGAGGTTGACCACCTCATTCAGTAGAAATTGTTAGCCGCAAAATCCAACTAAGTTAGTCGCGGTTCCAGCTTCACGGCACAGGGTCGCCCCATTATGCCCCGTTCCTGTGCCAGTGAATAAAATCACACATGCTCTTCAATGCCCCATCATGCGAAAGGTGGAACAGACAGGAGTCTTGGCAAACCAACAACCTGCACAGGTACACTATGCATAATGGCGTAATGCCGCTGCCAGAATGCCAACACAAAAGTCCGCCCCGAGAAATACAGTTAATCGTCCATAGAACCAGCAGCTTCACATTTTAAAAGTACTAAACATAAAATTCACATCTCCAACTAATCCTGAACAAGGCTACAAAGGGCTGGGCATGAACTGACTGACTGAAAGCGTTTGCTTCGCTGGGAAATGAAAAGCACAATCAGAATAAGAAGAATTCTTATACTGGAGCTCAGGTGTCATGATAGTCAGCGCACCTGCTTACAAAGACAGTGATCTGTGTTCAATACCCCAGTAATGGCAACATTCCTTTCCCAGGGTAGTGGGGACTCTGGGCCCTCCAATCTCCAATATGTAGAAGAAAAAAGAAAAAAAAAACAAAAAAACAACCACACCAAACTTTCCAACTCGGTCAACCAGCTTTAGCATCCTTGTTATAATTGTGGTGGTTCAGTGTGCAGGTTTAGTTTCCCTTGTCTTCTGCGTCAGTTTTAGATGACTTTTCGATGTAGCAGAATTTATGCCTTTAACGTCAGCTAGGAGTTTGGCCGGCGGGTTCTCCTTTGTTTCCGTGTTTTATTGCTTTTCCGTTTGTCAGTGATGACTCCTAGCTCGTCCGTTTTTAGTGGGTGTAGTCCTTAGGACTCGTCCTGTGGTTTAGTTGCTTTGTTTCCTTGTTTGCCTTTCTCCTTTGCCTGAGCCTAGAGCATCACAACCATCCGATCGAGTGCCTCCTCGTCGAGTACGTAGGTTTCTGGCCGTTTCTAGAATTTTGTGGAAAGGAATTGGTGATCCCACTCCACTTTGCCCTAGCCTAGGTTATGGCAAGGTCTAAAACTTCACTGATCAACGGTAATGTCGGTCATGGCGTGGGACTACTTTTACTTCTTACACCGCCCTTCACTTTCTACTTGTACAAGAGAGATGCTTTTCTGCCCAGGAATAATGAATATATTAAATGGCCCACGTTTTGAGGAAATTTCTGAGGTCTTCGTCAGACTTGTAATGCAGACGGCAAGAATAAATCGCGCTGCCGTGAATAGGCAGGACTCAATCCTCTTCTTCTTCTGCTTACTCTTCTTCTTCTTTTTGCTCTTCGTCTTCTTCTTACTCTTGTTATCTTGCGCTTCTTATGTTTGCTAATCTTATTTTCTTCTTGCTCTTCTTCTTTGTCTTGTTCTAGTTCTTATTCTTCACCTTCTCCTACTCTTTTCTGCTCTTACTCTGCTGCTTTTTCTTATGCTTTTCGTCCTTCCTTTTCTTTCTGTCCGTCATTTCTTTTCTTGCTCTCTTCTACTCTTCTGTCTCCTCATCTATTTTTTCCTCCTCCTATTTCCTCATCGTTCACCCAAGATTCACACGTAAACAAATGACTAAACAAAACATGGGTCAGTTCAAGATTCCTTGACGCCATCACTCAGCCGCTCACCGCAGAATTGAGGAATGAGTGTTGGACACTCAGGAAGAACTGCTCAATCTAGTGGCCCTCTGACAAGCAGCAAATGAGTTAACAGGATGGAAATATTTACCAGACGAAACTGTGCAGACACAAGCAAAAGACATGTATTTTAAGTGAATCGGCATGCAGCACAAGCCAGACGCCGGCAGACGCTGACGAGATATGTATATTTAAATAAGTGGACAAGTTTACAAGACTGGTTCTGGCGCGCGCGTGATAAGACATGCATATTAATCAATCTACCTTCTTGGTCTGTTTTCTTGGCTCTGTTGTTTTGTCCTTCTTGTTTTCTTTCGTGTTCCTCTTCGTGATCTTCTAACTGCCTCTTCTACGTTTTACCTTCCTCTTCATATACTTGTTATTTTTCTTCCCTTTGATGTTCTTCTTCACCATGTAAGAGATCTTCTTCTATGTCCCTCTTCTTTTAGATGTTCGTCTTCTCTTCTTCCTTTTTTATTATCCTTCCCTTTCTTGTTCTTCTTCATCATGTTAGGGATCTTCTTCTCCGTCCCTCTTCTTTTAGATGTTCGTCTTCTCTTCTTCCTTTTTTATTATCCTTCCCTTTCTTGTTCTTCTTCACCATGCAAGGGATCTTCTTCTCCTTCCCTCTTCTTTTAGATGTTCGTCTTCTCTTCTTCCTTTTTTATTATCCTTCCCTTTCTTGTTCTTCTTCACCATGTAAGGGATCTTCTTCTCCTTCCCTCTTCTTTTAGATGTTCGTCTTCTCTTCTTCCTTTTTTATTATCCTTCCCTTTCTTGTTCTTCTTCACCATGTAAGAGATCTTCTTCTCCGTCCCTCTTCTTTTAGATGTTCGTCTTCTCTTCTTCCTTTTTTATTATCCTTCCCTTTCTTGTTCTTCTTCACCATGTAAGAGATCTTCTTCTCCGTCCCTCTTCTTTTAGATGTTCGTCTTCTCTTCTTCCTTTTTTATTATCCTTCCCTTTCTTGTTCTTCTTCACCATGTAAGAGATCTTCTTCTCCGTCCCTCTTCTTTTAGATGTTCGTCTTCTCTTCTTCCTTTTTTATTATCCTTCCCTTTCTTGTTCTTCTTCACCATGTAAGGGATCTTCTTCTCCGTCCCTCTTCTATTAGATGTTCGTCTTCTCTTCTTCCTTTTTTATTATCCTTCCCTTTCTTGTTCTTCTTCACCATGTAAGGGATCTTCTTCTCCGTCCCTCTTCGTTTAGATATTAGTCTTCTATTCTTCCTTCTTTATTATCCTTCCCTTTCTTGTTCTTCTTCATCATGTTAGGGATCTTCTTCTCCGTCCTTCTTTTAGATGTTAGTCTTCTCTTCTTCCTGCTTTAGTCTCCGTCTTGTGCTGCCCTACTGCTTTCGCCATGAACCCTCGCAGAGAGGAGGCAGATGTGATTTTCTGGTCTCTCAATTGTGTATATTTTTTTTTTTATTTTATTTCTTTCGCCATTTGTTCTCCCATTGAGGCAAAGGTCCTCCACCACCACACCCAAACCATCTTATTCCGAGCTATCCAATACAGGTCCGTCCTTGTCCTCCCTGTATTATTAATTTCTCCGATTTCACTACTACTCACTCACTACTCCGTGTGGTCTTCTTTTATGTCCTTCACCTTGTAGATTCTGCAAAAAGACCTTTCTAGTTATAATATTCCCATGTTTTCTCGGTCTATGTCTTATACATCGCGCGCGTATTTTCTTCACCGCTTGATTCGCTGATATTTGCATAACTCTCTCCGTGGGCTCCACCAATGGGGACTCCGTCATACCATTTTAGTCCTATTTTGCGCGGGAACTAATTAATGAAAGGTGGAAAGTGCTCGATGAATACTGTGTAATTGGACAGCTGTTGCATGACATCGCGTCTGTGTATCAATACACTGAATGTGCAGAAAGAGCAACTGTCGGCTTAACAAACTGGTTCTCAGTAACACGCATCAGACAGAAATGTGGTTTATCACCACTTTTGTTCATGACCGTTATGGATAAAATGACTAAAGAAGCACACAACAACCAGAGAGTTTAAATGAGCAGCTGTTTGCAGACAACTAGAGTTTACTGCATGAGAACAATGCAGATCTCCAGCACCATATCAACTGCCTTGGCAATTGCTGTCCGGAATTTGATATGAAGATAACATCGAAAAGAGAATATGACAATTCGACGAACACCAGTACTATATACGTAAATGTGAATGGAAAATAATTAAAACAAGTTAAAGAGTATAAATAACTGGGCAGTGAGTTCACACAGGGTGAAGAAATAAAAACAAGAATACATAAAGCATACAACATCAACTATTAAACAGCATTTATTCTAGTATATCCAAATATCAACATGCCTACAAAAAGAAGCTCATAGATGCTTTATTTGTCCGGACGCTGACAACCAATACTAGACAACTGGGGGAGGGGGGGGCTGAGTGGTCTCGAGGTATGGTGTCAGCCTCGAGTGCTGGAGGTCCCGAGTTCAAGCCCCACTAAGGGCCGGGATTTTTTAACGAGGACTTCTAGTAATAAAATTTCCCCTGGTCTCTGGGTAGTGAGATCGGACGCCCGTGTGTATTGCTGCGAACGTAAAATATCCCTTGGCAGTTAGAAATGGAAAAAGAGTAAGTATCCTAACGGCGCTGCCCGGGCAAAATTTCGATTAAAAAATCCACCCAAGGTATTTTATGATCCTCGCGGTGCTACGGAGTTCGTGCACTGAGCTTAGATTCTCCGGACCCAGACTTGAGTTAGGAGTAGAAAGGGGCACTTATGGGTTACACCCGTATGCCGTGGTGTTGATCCGTCGACTAAACTAAACTAAACATGGACGGTTCTAGAAACACATAGACGTAACAACTAATCCTGTGAGATAAAATACATTAAAAAAACGCAATCGAAAAACTAAAAGAGATGGGGAGACAAAGATAAATAAGAACAGGTGTAGGGATAACACCTAATAAACACTGTCTTTAGAAAACACCAAAGCATTAAATGGTTCGGACATTTAGTTGAAAGAAGATCACACAACGGCTAGAGCGTTCTACGCGAGACCATCGGGATACGAGGCGAGAGGACGACCGAAGAAGAGTTGGCTAGAAGGAGTAAAACAGATATTGAAGAAATCAAATATAACATTAGTACCAGCAACAAGACACACAAACAGAACATTACACTTGTCTCCTCTCTTCGCATGAATGTTTGTAGTTTATTTGCAATTTTTTTAGTTGTTCTTCATGTTCTGATCCATGCTTTTGAACTGACTAACGTTATAATTTCAAGTTCTAAGTTTGGTGCTGATTTTATTATCTTTTGACTTTCCATGTTCCCCTGAAGATCCCCCGCTAACAATGACGCAGACATTCGGATGAATACAACAACCAAGGCTGGCGTCAACCGACAACAGAATGTCCGTGCAGACGATAGCCAGTGACGTAGTGAAAGAGTCTAGGAAATGGACATCTTTACACAAGAGGCCGCTGGCGAGAGACATCAATTGTCACTACAGAACATGGGTATGTTTACACGTGGACTTGCTCCGACATGGGTTGGGGATGAGGTTGGTTTACTTTAGACAAGCTGCCACCACAATCAAGTGGCAATGCCGGGCGACGCAGACGATGGTATTTCTCTGGCGCAGTTTGTTTACGAGGGTAAGTTAATAAGTAAGCCACAAATGGCTGTAGAAAAATAACTAAATATGATAACAACTTGAACCCGGTTTATTCTTGTAGCGCATTCAAAGCATCCTACGAGAAGTAAGACGTTTGCGAGAACCAAGTGATGACTGCAAATCTACAACCATGGTCAGACTGCGAGAACAGCAAATTAAAAGAGGCGTGACCAAACAAGAACACTACGCAGGAAGCCAAAGAAGATTGATAAACCAACACAGAACCGGTGTCGTTAGCCGCTACACACTGCGGAATTTGCTGAGGAGGGGATCCGGGCACTTATGGACTGAATAGTTGGATGTGCAATGAGGATGATCTGTCGACTAACTAACGACTAACTAACCCAGTTAATTTTTATACATACATTGTCCCTTTATTTCTCAACATACTTTCCACCAACATTGATGCACTTATCCCATCATTGTATTAGTCCCCCCCCCCCCAAACCGGCTGCATAGAACTGCGTGCTCTGTTTTCTAAACCACGTTTTCACTTCACATTCAACTTCGGCGTCATTCGCGAAATGTCTCCCGGCAAGGTGGGTTTTCAGTGTTTATGTTGACAAATGTTTATCCCGTAAAACGGTGCATAGCTGGGTAGAAAAGTTACGAGGGCTAGTCAATAAGTAAGTCACACAGTTCTGTGGGATGACAGGTAAATGAAAACAAAGCACGCAGTTCCATGCAGCCGGTTTGGGAGGACTGATAAAACGATGGAATAAGTGCATCAATGTTGGTGGAAATTATGTTGAGACATAAAGGGACAATGTATGTATAAAAATCAACTGGTTTCAAGTTGTTATATATTTAGTTATTTTTCTACAGCCATTTGTGACTTACTTATTAATTACCCTCGTATATAGCGTATTCTTTGTTACGCTCAGCAGCAGATGTTCTTTCAAGCCACTATCAACGCATCCTGCATTGTCTAGAGCAGTGGTTCTCAACCGGTGGAGAATTCCTCCCCCCCCCCTCCGGGGGGGGGGGGGATTTTAGGGTTTCCAGTGGGGAATTAAGATCATTTCAAGATCGCATTAATACAAGAACCAGTTACTTGATATTGTTTTTCCCTCTAAATTTTACGGTTCTGTACTTCTCGCCCTAATGAAATTCGTTTTATAACGTAAGTAGACCCGCAAATCACGTTTATGTAGATGTCTAGACTTGTTCTAGTATGTGTTATTAAATTTAGCTTCCATTTTTATGTATACTATGTTTGGGTGGGGGGGGGGGAATTTATAGGGAAGATATTCGAAGGGAGGGGGGAATGACGTTCTGAACATATGGTAAAGGGGGACATGGGTCAAAAAAGGTTCAGAACCACTGGTCTAGAGTCTAGCCCTATCTTCTGTGTCCTCTTCTTCTTCATTGTCTTCGACGTACGGCCAACTACACCTCTAAACATGGTGTCTTTATAACTAGTACTATCACCCAGCTGAACCCACAACTACGGAATATGGACATAATTCATAACCACTTCATCCCTCTTACTGCGGACAGTCAGGATAGACCAGCACACACACGAAAATAACAGAAAATGTGTTCCTGGGACATCATCAAAATTGTCCTTCCCTTGTCTTTCTGCAGCACCTCTCTTCCGACTTCATCATTCTTCTTCCCTAGCTTCTTCTACCATTAAAATGTACTCATTCTTGCATTAAATCAAAACACATGGGGAATGCGTGTTTCTCTTTAGTGCTGCTCTTTCTCTGCTTCGTGACATGAAACATGAACAAGGTGTACGTCTGTGATGTGATTGGACCATCTCATTTTGTAGGCTAAATTGCACTTTCCATCTGTTGAACGCAAGCGTCCGATCACTATCATGACATTATCGGCGTAGACCCCTGTCAACTACACTAACGTAGCTGCCTGTCCGCACTTCACTCCGCTCTACATCTACTAGGTCGCAACGGGGTCTCACATACAGTCCCACGGGTCCAAATAAAACACCCGGGCTTTGTGGGGAGACCTTACTAGAACAACAAAGACGACGATGAAAGGAGAAGAATACAAGGAGGGGGATGAGAAGAAGATCTGTAGGCGGAAGAGAAGAAGAATAAAAAGAGGAAGAGAAGGAGGAGGAGGATGAGAAGAAGAAGAAAAAAAAAGAGGAAGAGAAGAAGGAGGAGGAAGAGAAGAAGGAGGAAGAAGAGAAGAAGGAGGAGGAGGATGAGAAGAAGAAGAAAAAAAAAGAGGAAGAGAAGGAGGAGGAGGATGCGAAGAAGAAGAAGAAGAAGAAGAAGAAGAAGAAGAAGAAGAAGAAGAAGAAGAAGAAGAAGAAGAAGAAGAAGAAGAAGAAGAAGAAGAAGAAGAAGAAGAACAACAACAACAACAACAACAACAACAACAACAACAACAACAACAACTAAATCAAATGTCACTTCATCGCTCGCCCCTCACGTCCCTACTCGCAATCCATTTCCTAAATCATGAAGAAAATATCCGCTTCCTCCTTAGGGAACTCTCCTGATGATAAAGATAGAACGAGTCTATTACACCCCCCCCCCCTCCTCTGTTATCGTCACTCGCAAAGGGCAACAGGCGAGGCGGCGTCGAGGCTGGCGTGACTACAACGGGAATCTGGCTTCCTGGTAACTTCACCATTACCTCAGCTACTCGGGGTGTGCCGGCCCCGGGACTCCGTCAACTGAACTCGGCAACTGGCATAATGGTCATGAGCTCCAGAGGAAGCTACTAACTAATTTGGTATTTCGAGACTAAAGGAAGCCACTAACGAGTATGGTGTTTTGAGACCAAAGGAAGCCACTAACAAATATGGGATTTTGAGACCAAAAGAAGACACTAACAAATATGTTATTCTGTGACAAAGGGAAGCCCGAAACAAATATGGGATTTTGAGACCAAAGGAAGCCACTAACAAATATGGGATTTTGAGACCAAAGGAAACCACTAATAAATATGTTATTCAGGGACCAAAGGAAGCCACTAACAAATATTGTATTCAGGGACCAAAGGAAGCCACTAACAAATATGGTATTCAGGAACCAAAGGAAGCTACTACCAAATATGGTATTCAGGTACCGAAGGAAGCCATTAACAAATATGGTATTCATAGACAGCATCATGTACTAAGTCGTTTGCAGAAGGTCAGTCGTATAATAGCGCGCCGAAAAGACTTGATCTCTTGCCATATCTCCCGCCTGTTACATGCCCTTTGCAAGTCTTCTTTAAGCAAATTTACCTTCAGTAGGTTGCCACTTCTTTCTGAACAAGACGCCAACGTTTACATGCAACTTAATGCAAGTGTAGGAATTGAACCCTTTACCCCAGCGAAAAGAAAGTTTAAGAGCGAGCGCTCTTCCGGCCACATTAATTATGTTAACTATAGCTTTCGATTTTGATGCTGTCTTATGTGTCATATGATATCCATCTTAGAGAACACAATACTTGTAAATATGTGTATGAGCTGTCTTGTGTGTCATGTAATATCTATCTTAGAGAAAAAAAATACTTGTAAATATGTGTATGAGCTGCCTTGATGGCCTCAAAGTCTTCCCCAATTGATATTTCTGTTATGCCAATAGAGTGGCTTGAAAATCCATTTCCAAGGTACACGTTCTTTACAGGACGTCACAATCAGCCTCAACATTTACTGACTGTCGGTGATTTTCCATGCAATTTCACTTCTAGTGTTTTGCGATTGCTTTCTGAGCTTCCAACGCTCATGCCATGGAAATTAACGCATGGCGATCTGCTCCCGAATCGCCAGCGACAGAAATTAAATCCATCACCTTGCCGAGGATTTGAACCGGGTCTCCGAGTGGCATCAATAACGTTCTTGCCAATCGGTCAGACGCTACTCGGTAAGACTAGAATTTGAAAAACATATGTCCCATAATTTGAGTCACATCCCCCTACCATATAATGCAGGCGCGTTCAATAATCCATTTCCCATAATTTGAATTTCGTCTGCGAAAGATACATACTCCATCTGGTCAATGGACTTTTGTCCCTAGGGCGCTCAAGCACTGAGTTCACTGTCACACAGGAAGACTGAGATCATCGGAGAACGCCGGAGGCCTTAACGTAAGCAGCTGAAAAGACTGGCAGACGTTGAGTGCATTCCGGCGCGGGAGCACAGCACAAGAGATGAAAGCGCTTTAGCTCTGGTTAGTGCATTCACCTTTAGTAAGGCTACAAGTGCCCAATGCGCGTCATCTTCTGGACCAATAGTTGTAACTTACAGAGCTTCCCAGCGTCCTTGAACTGCTTGATGAATCAGTCTCTTTAACCCTTGTGACAGCATAGGGCCTCAACCACCTCAAGGCCAGGTTGTCCGTTGTTCTACTGTCTCCTGCAGCTCGATATATACATGTCCTCCCCACATGATTCTTCTGCCTATAGATCTCTTCTTTACACGTTTTACCTCTCCCTCTATTTCGTGTTGCATGTGGCAGAAATATTTATCTTGCCTCTTTTTATTTCTTTCATCAACTCTTTTTTCATTCCCAGTTGTTCTAGAACCTCTGTATGTGACTTTTGCTTCCATAAAACACGACATATGCATGTGCAAAGACGATATATTTAGATGTATCCATGAGAAACAACATATTCAGATGTTTCCATGAAACACAACACATTCAGATGTTTCCATGAAACACAACACATTCAGATGTTTCTTTCCACGAAACACGACATATTCAGATGTTTCCATAAAACACGACAAATTCAGATGTAAACACGACATATTCAGATTAAACACGACACATTTAGATGTTTCCACAAAACATGACTTATTCAGATGTTTCCATGAAATACGACATATTCAGATGTTTCCACGAAACATGACATATGCAGATGTTTCCACGAAACACGACACATTCAAATTTTTCATGGAACACGACACATGCAGATGTTTTCATGAAACACGACACATTCAATTTATTCATGAAACACGACATATGCAGATGTTTTCATGAAACACGACACATGCAGATGTTGTCAAGAAACACGACACATTCAGATGTTTCCACGAAACACGACACATTCAGATGTTTCCATGAAACACAACACATACAGATGTTTTCAAGAAACATGGCACATTCAGATGTTTTCACAAAACACGACATATTCAGATGTTTCCATGAAACGCGACATATTGAGATGGAAACACAGCATATTCAGATGGAAACACGGCATATTCAGATGTAAACAAGACATATATTCATATGTAAAGGCGCCAGATGTTCCCTCAAAACACGACATATTGAGATGTTTCCATTAACACGACACAGACAGACAGACAGACAGACAGACAGACGCAATGAAGCCCAGCATCTAACCGCGGTTCTAAATTCCTGTAATGGACGCCGTGAGTAAAAACAAACATTGTAAATACAAGCGGGAATTCCCGGCTAGACGTCCGTGTGTTTGTTCGTCCTTTAACCCATCAGGAGAACACTCTATAGAACACCGTTCGATCCTCCAGCGTCGTGTCCTGTCAATGTGGATCTGATTTTGAAACTGTTTGCTTTCTCTCTCGGCCCGTTATAGGGGGGTCAATATGGCGGTTACACGAGCGGTGTTACTGATGTGATGGAAATGCGTTCAAGCCTTGGTGAGCAATGTTGACATTTACGCTTGGTTCACAACGTCTCTGTCTCTTTCTTTGTTTATCTTTCTCGTCCACTCTGTAATTGATTAGGAAAACGTGTGTCTGTCTACCTCTTTGAAAATAAAATGTGTTCGTTCGTAACCACCAATAATTCCATACTTCTATTTAACTACTCACCTATTTTCTTAATTTCCCTATCCACCCATCTACCTCTATCTTCCTACCTACATATCCCCCAGAGAGAGAGAGAGAGAGAGAGAGAGAGAGAGAGAGAGAGAGAGAGAAGGAGCGAGAGAAGGAGAGGGATATCGCGCGAGCGAGAGAGAGACAGAGAGGGAAGAAGGGAGAGAGAGAGAGAAGGAGAGAGGGGAGAGAGAGAAGGGAGATAGAGAAGGAGAGACAGCGAGAGAGAGGGAGAAGGGATAGAGAGAAGGACTGAGAGAAGGAGAGAGCGAGAGAAGGAGAGAGATATCGCGCGCGACAGAGTCAGAGAGGGGAGAAGGGAGATAGAGGAAGATAGGAGAGGAGAAGGAGAGAGAGAAAAGCAGAGAGTGAGAGAAGGAGAGAGACATCGCGAGACAGACAGACAGAGGAAGAAGGGAGAGAGAGTATGCACATATGACTGAATGTTTTTAGTGTTTGCGATTATGAATAGGTGCGCGCGCGCGTGTGTGTGTATATGTGTGTGTCTTATTGAGTGGGTGTATAACTGCGAGTGTTTGTATGACAATGGTGTGTGTAAGAATGTGTATATATAGGTATGTGTGTGTGTGTGCGTGTGTGTGCGTGCGCGCGCGCCTATTTCATAACATAGTAACATGCATTGTTTATGTTCACAGCCTTCATTTGGCAATGTTTTTATTTCTAAGTGAATGTAACAAGCACAATTAGATAATTGATGTGCGAAAGATGAGTGGCTGGAAGGGCCGAATGAAAGACGGGCTTGCGGCGCCAATTTGTGTTCCTTTGAAAATAAAGTTCGTTCGTCCGTTCCCTGCCTATCTACACCTCCCTCCCTCCCTGCGTGCGTGCGTGCGCAGGCAGGCAGGCAGGCAGGCAGGCAGACAGAGACAGACAGACAGACAGACAGACAGAGACAGACAGACAGACAGACAGACAGACAGACAGACAGACAGACAGACAGACATACATACATACATACATACATACATACATACATACATACATACATACATACATACATACATACATACATACATACATACATACCTGTCTATCCATTCATCACACTTTGTATGCCTGTCTGTCTATCCATTTGTCCAAGAAAGAATTATCAAATACAAACCACATCTCTCAACATCCAAATTCAAGACCTTGTACCGCCCCAACCAAGACTAACCACCGGTCAACCCCTGTGATATACACGGATTTCAGCAAATCGCCACCCGTCTAAATCACTGTCCGCACGGCACAGCTAAGAAATCTATTTTCACAACGCGACCCGTCAACTTGAAACTTGCGCCCATTTCTGACGTAAGTAAAAGAATCTCTTTACCAGACACCCGTGCCATGGAAGACGGCAGAAATGATCCTTCTGATGTTGGGCAAGATGGATATCGCTGTCTTATCAATCACAGACAGATGGCTAATCCACGAGGCAAAATTGATCGGTGTCGTCTTTGGCCGTGTGTTTTTGTTTTTCCCCTCTGGGTGATTGCAGACGGAAGAAACTCAATTTTGCTTACTCTATAGAAAATGGGAGCTGTGGCATTGTACTCTATAGAAGTGAGAGCTGCCGTACTCTATGGACAAGTGCGAGCTATGGTAGTGCTCTATACAGAAATTGGAGCTGTGTTACAGTACTCTATAGAGAATGGAAGCTGTGTTACAGTACTCTATAGAGAATGGGAGCTGTGTTACAGTACTCTATAGAGAATGGGAGCTGTGTTACAGTACTCTATAGAGAATGGGAGCTGTGTTACAGTACTCTATAGAGAAGTGAGAGCTGCCGTAGAGTACTCTATGGACAAGTGCGAGCTATGGTAGTGCTCTATACAGAAATTGAAGCTGTGTTACAGTACTCTATAGAGAGTGGGAGCTGTGTTACAGTACTGTATAGAGAGTGGGAGCTGTGGTAGAGTACTCTATAGAGAAGTGGTAGTTGTGGTAGAGTACTCTATAGAGAAGTGGTGGTTGTGGTGGAGTACTCTATATAGAAGTGGTAGTTGTGGTAGAGTACTCAAGACAGAAGTGGTAGATGTGGTAGGGTACTCTATAGAGAAGTGGTAGATGTGGTAGGGTACTCTATAGAGAAGTGGTCGTTGTAGTGGTGTACTCTATAGAGAAGTGGTAGATGTGGTAGAGTACTCTATAGAGAAGTGGTAGTTGTGGTAGAGTACTCAAGATAGAAGTGGTAGATGTGGTAGGGTACTCTATAGAGAAGTGGTGGTTGTGGTAGAGTACTCTATAGAGAAGTGGTAGATGTGGTAGAGTACTCTATAGAGAAGTGGTGGCTGTGGTAGAGTACTCTATAGAGAAGTGGTGGTTGTGGTAGAGTACTCTACAGAGAAGTGGTGGTTGTGGTAGAGTACTCTATAGAGAACTGGTAGATGTGGTAGGGTACTCTATAGAGAAGTGGTAGATGTGGTAGGGTACTCTATAGAGAAGTGGTGGTTGTGGTAGAGTACTCTATAGAGAAGTGGTGGTTGTGGTACAGTACTCTATAAAGAAGTGGTAGATGTGGTAGGGTACTCTATAGAGAAGTGGTAGATGTGGTAGAGTACTCTATAGAGAAGTGGTAGATGTGGTAGAGTACTCTATAGAGAAGTGGTGGTTGTGGTAGAGTACTCTATAGAGAAGTGGTGGTTGTGGTAGAGTACTCTATAGAGAAGTGGTAGATGTGGTAGGGTACTCTATAGAGAAGTGGTAGATGTGGTAGAGTACTCTATAGAGAAGTGGTAGATGTGGTAGAGTACTCTATAGAGAAGTGGTAGATGTGGTAGAGTACTCTATAGAGAAGTGGTAGATGTGGTAGAGTACTCTATAGAGGAGTGGTGGTTGTGGTGGTGCACTCTATAGAGAAGTGGTGGCTGTGGTAGAGTACTCTATAGAGAAGTGGTAGATGTGGTAGAGTACTCTATAGAGAAGTGGTAGATGTGGTAGAGTACTTTATAGAGAAGTGGTAGACGTGGTAGGGTACTCTATAGAGAAGTGGTAGATGTGGTAGAGTACTCTATAGAGAAGTGGTAGATGTGGTAGAGTACTCTATAGAGTAGTGGGAGATGTGGTAGGGTACTCTATAGAGATGTGGTGGCTGTGGTAGAGTACTCTATAGAGATGTGGTGGCTGTGGTAGGGTACTCTATAGAGATGTGGTGGCTGCGGTAGAGTACTCTATAGAGATGTACTGGCTGTGGTAGGGTACTCTATAGAGATGTGGTGGATGTGGTAGAGTACTCTATAGAGATGTGGTGGCTGTGGTAGAGTACTCTATAGAGATGTACTGGCTGTGGTAGGGTACTCTATAGAGATGTGGTGGCTGTGGTAGAGTACTCTATAGAGAAGTGGTGGTTGTGGTAGAGTACTCTATAGAGATGTGGTGGCTGTGGTAGGGTACTCTATAGAGAAGTGTTACATCTCCCATATTCAGTTCTAGAATGTACAAATTTTCCACCTTTCAGTTCTAAAATATACAATCTTACATCTTAAGTTCTAGAATATAGTGTTACATCTTAAGTTCTAGAATATATAGTTTTACATCTTCCACCATAAGTTATAAAATATACAGTGTTACATCTTCAGCACTAGAGAGTATATTTTTCCATCCTCAGTTCCAGAACACCTTCAGGTATTGTTATCAGCAAAAATACACAACTGAGATGACAATCTTTTTAACGGAGCCATGGAATAGCAACCCTCGCCCAACAGATTTAGTACATCATCGTGACTATTGGAAACTTCTGGAGAATGCAAGTGTTATTGATTACATATTGTGTCGGGGACCTGTTTCTTTTCACCGGCGCTAGATTTGGTTTCAGACTCCGTAATTGGATTACACACGGCATGAGCTACTTCTAGTACGGATTGAGTGGTCGTGGTAGTTCTATCTGGCACCGGGGAATTTTGCCGCCGGGTTTATGTGATTGGTGTGTTGTGTGAAGTATGATTGTTGTGATGGTGGTGATTATGCTGGTTTGAGGTGGCTAGTTTGTATTGCGTCACTGGAGCAGTCATGTTGTGTGAGTCTAAATACATATATTGTGTTCGGTTTTTGACAGATGTGTCATGCTGTATAAGTCTAAATCCCAAACCACGGCCCGCGGGCCACTTGTGGCCCGCCAACTGTCAGAAAGTGGCACGCAAGTAGTATATGGCGTGCACTTGCCACATGATTGGAGGGTAAACTGGTAGGGTAATTTGGGTTTATGAAGGAAATACGGGGAAAATGTCGACTCGGTGAAATTTTTTTTTTCGGCGTGGGGTGAAACGGCGTGTGGGAACTTTTTTTCGTGGGAACGAAATTTTTGGCGCTGCCTGGTGGGGAAGTAATTAAGGTAAAATGTTCTGCGAGGTTGTGAGATGAGTGGTAGTACTTAAAGAGAGGGCACGGCTGAGGGAGGGGTATATATTTTAGAAATGAGTATATGAATGTGTATGATGAACAAGGGTGTGATGGGTCGTTCTACTCATGGGTATATGGTGGTGGTGTAGACATAATGTGTATGGTGGTAAAGGGTGTGCTGGGTCGTTCTACTCATGGGTATATGGTGGTGTAGATATAATGTGTGCGTAGTGATGAACAAGGGTGTGATGGGTCGTTCTACTCATGGGTATATGGTGGTGGTGTAGACATAATATGTATGATGAACAAGGGTGTGCTGGGTCGTTCTACTCATGGGTATATGGTGGTGGTGTAGATATAATGTGTGCGTAGTGATGAACAAGGGTGTGATGGGTCGTGGTTTCTACTCATGGGTATATGGTGGTGGTGTAGATATGAATGTGTGCGTGGTGTTGTGATGGGTCGTTCTAGTCATGGATATATGGTGGTGGCGTAGACTTAATGTGTCTGTGTAGTGATACACAAGGGTGTAATGGGTATAGGGTGGTTACGTGTATGACTGTATCTGTGTAGTGATGAACAAGGGTGTGATGGATCGTGGTTATACTCGAAGTAAGAGCTGGTTACTATCATCTGAACAGTGTGATAGTAGTGAAGGGTGGTATATTCACCGATTACAAAGGAAAGCATATAAAGTTATAATGGGTATGGTGGTAAGGGGTATTAGTGATCAAGTAGAAGTGATATAGGGGTGGTCATAAATATAATAAGAGGTGTTTGCAATTACACACTGGTCAACCAGTGGTCAAGTGGTCAAGTAAGGGTCAAGTAGTCAAGTAAGGAAATTTTAGGGAAAAGTGATTGTAATGATATGGTGGTGATTAAAGAGTGGTAAATTAGTGGTCAATCAGTGGTCAAGGAGTGGTCAAGTGGTCAAGTAAGGAAAATTTTAGGGGAAATTGGTCGTAGTGACATGGTGATGATTAAATTAGTGGTAAATTAATGATCAAGTAGTGGTCAAGTAGTGGTCAAGCAGTGGTCAAGCGGTGTGTAAGTGAGGAAAATTTTAGGGAAATTTTAGGGAAAAGTGATTGTAGCGACATGGTGATGATTAAAGAGTGGTAAATTAGTGGTCAAGTAGTGGTCAAGCAGTGGTCAAGTAGTGGTCAAGGGGTCGAGTGACCACTTAAATTGTAGAGGACGATGTGCCTAAGATTATGGTAGTGATTAAAGTGATCGATGACGTGGTCAAGCAGAGGTCAAGCAGTGGTCAAGTAGTTGAGTGACCACTTAAATTATAGGGGAAAGTATGTATATTGCAATGGTGGTGGGTAAAGTGAGGAAGAATCAATAGTAGTGAAAATACTACTACGAATATTAGCGACAAGCACAAAGACAACCAAGTACATACTTGATACACACAAATACAAAGACAACGAAACACACGTACACACATACAGATACAAAGGCAACCATACCATTACTACTATCACAACAACAGCTATACACAAGTACACACCCATAATCAAAGACACAAATACACACTTGATACACTTGTACATACAGACCTATAACATCACAACTATACACAAGTACATACCCATAATCAATTACACAAGAACACCTACAAATACAAAGACACACACACATGTACACACTTGATACACACAAATACAAAGACAGCCAAGTACACAAGTACACACCCATAAACAAATAAACAACCACTCAACTACAAACACCTATAACAAATACATAAACAAAAACATAATAAAATAGAGAAACAAAATAATAACATTTTCAAATGGCTTTTATTGGTATACAACATTTAAAAATGGCTTCGTTTACGATCCAAAGGGAGCAGAGGGACTTGATTATTGTAGAAAGATGTCTGGTCTTTCAGAGGCTTGTCTTGACTGTCGGTAGATTGATATAGATGGAGTGTCATTGTTCCTGTGTCTTGAGAAACTGTCACCGCTTTCAAACTGTTGTCTAGTTGGCTGGGCATATCATCAGGTCTTGACATGAATAACCACTTGGGTGTAGACATCTTGATCGTTGTAGAAACAAAAACACGAGTGGTCGTCTCATTTTATAACGACGAATTTATCTAGTTTTAAACAGTTCTGGACTTGTCTTTTTTAACCACGGAGTAACCAATCGAAACACGAGACGATCGTTCACGTGTTGTCTGTGTCCAAAGCGTTGCAGGATACGTGACATGCTCGAACCACGACATTTCATTAATAAGAAATACAACGCATACAGACCACAAGTAGTGTTATTAATGTCTTGTAGCATACGGGCATTGTACACGGGTGATCTGTCCGAGTTTCGTTGTATAAAATGGATAATGTCGGCGTGTAATGGTGGCAAACCAAACGAATCGAAATATTCAAACTGACCTAGACCATTAAAATATAGGGCGATCCAATGTGAACCAGAGTAAGCACTGGTGTCAGTATTGACGATAAAAGCAGCTGGCTGTGTTCTATCAATGTGTCTAGGCAAATGATCTCTAGCGCATACGTTGACTAGTGGAAGGCGACGAACAAACAGATCAGACATGAGTAATTGTCTTAGTTGTTGGGTATCCATTATGCTATGTAATCTGTTAGCACTTGTCTCGTCTTGGAAACTTCTAGGACCGAATCGAGTTCGGCGTATACGATGACTTGTAGAGGTACAGTCGTTATAACGTCAAACTTTAGTTCTACTGACAATGGGCCAGATTTCGCCATTTCAAACTGTTCTCCATCTAATATACTAGGAGTCAGATCAAAACTATAGAGACAATTCCCTTGACTATAGCTTTCATAATTTATACCATTCCCGACATCCTTACCGGTCAGACCAAGGGCCAAGTTGGTACTATGGAAAGCTCGCATGTACTGACCTGTGGTATAATTCATGGTTAAGGGTTTGCCTGTAACACTACGCCCATCTACCATCAGACTCAAATAGTTTAACTGATAATGATTGAATATGAAGGGGTTCGTATTCAGCTCGCCGTTGAAGCAGGAAGCATTGACTAATCCGATCACCACCCGGGTCGGTGTCTGGCTGAGAAAAAGGTTATCTTGTGTGTGGGAAAACATACCTTTAGGGATAGAAAAGGTCTTTACCACGACCCTTTTAAAAGGATACTTGGCATTGGATCTCAATAAGGCTTTTTCATGGGCCAGAGAGATAGCTGGATTTAACTTAGCTTTCCTCACCAAGAGGGCGGCGTAAGTAATGACACTTTTGTACCCACCACTTACATCCGTGGCAATCAAATTAAAGACGGATTTTGATGGGGTTAGTTTGATTTTAATATCGACACCATTCAACATGTACCGGTCCTGATTGAAAATGTCGGAATGTAGGCGCCCCATCATATCCAGAGGCACACTATAGCTGGCTAAAGATCTTCTTTTGGCTAGACCTGTATTGGTATCACCTTTTGTGTCTGCCATGTGCATAGGAGTATCTTGATAGTATAGAGCTGACGTCAGATGACTCTTTTTGGCCTCTTCGCCGTAATTCAGAAGAGCTTCCAAGTAGGCCCGGTACGGATACGAATTTTCACTCGGTGAAATAAGAGTGTCGTTCAGGGACACGTCTACTTGAGAAAACAAACTATGCAAATAATAATTTATCGGACCAACTTCGGCTGTGTTTGGTAGGTCGTCGCCATTGGGCAGTGTAACTTTGGCTCTCACGTGCAGAAAAGTATTAAACAAATCAATGTAATCTTCACCGACACCAGAAATGGTGAATTCGATGGGTGCCCCATAAGCTAAAGTGGCCAATGGATGAATCTCCACAAACTGTCCCTCTTCTACGGCTGTCTGGGTGGGAGGTACACTAAACAGATCCAGACCAGAATGCAGACACTCACATGACTTGGGATGAATTAACGCCATTATGAGAAAATATCCGAATGTCCCGCTTGGTGGTGATGTGTCTTATGACTCGATGGCTTTCTGACTGTTGGTTTTATTCTTTTACTGGGCTGACCTGGTGGGGCGGCTCGTTTTCGTTTCCTTACACCACTACCTGATTGGCTGATGTGTTGAGCTG
This sequence comes from Cepaea hortensis, assembly GCA_963921405.1. NCBI lineage: Eukaryota > Metazoa > Mollusca > Gastropoda > Stylommatophora > Helicidae > Cepaea > Cepaea hortensis. The sequence continues at coordinate 101,709,762 of OY992885.1, read as the reverse complement.
CGCCATGGAGTAGTCGTTGACCAGCATCTCTGGCGTGTTCTTTGAAGGACTCACCAACATTTCTACCAGCTAAGGCATCTTGAGCCACTTGCAAACCTGTCCCCAGTCCTTCTCTCAATAGGGCTTTGCCACCAGTCTTCAACCAAGGAAGAATTGTGCGACCAAGACCACTAAAGAAACTACCAATTCCATGACCTCGCTGACTTCGACCACCTACAAAAACAGGGAGACCACTTCCAGCTTGATTGCAGAAATACTCTTCGTATAATTTGGGGTTGCGTTGGATTGGCACGTGTCTAACCATGGTTAGCCCAGATCAAACCGTTTGGTTGTTCGAAAATGTAACGTCACTACTGAAGTTCCACCTGTAAATGGGATAGGTTTCCCCTGCTCGTCGGTTATAAGAAGTTCAATCGTGTCAAATGAAAATCGACTGAGGGGTACGTAATGTGGCTTGTCATACATCCTAAATACCGAGGTGGTAGATCTGTCTAGAACAGGTAGTGTCCTCAGTAATGGTACCATCACATCACCAACCACCCGCGAGGTGACAATATCGGAATAGACGAAGACATTTTTTGTGCCCTGGTCTAAATCCACTTCACCCACACCAGACAGACTGGGTTCAGTCTCGGTGACATGTGTCGAGGGAAACTGTAATATTTCTGCCAACTTGTCACTAAGTCTAACTTCAGCCCCCTGTTCATATAATTGGAAACGAGCCTTATTCGAAATATCGTTATAAGAGAACATCATTCGGTTATGTTCTTGTAAGGCATCATCGAGACGCAACCATTGCAGTTCATTGATAAATCTCTCAGCTTCGAAAAGCAATCTATTCAATTCACCAATGAATTTTTCTATTGATTTGTACAGACCAGGCGTCAGCGTAATCGTCATCGGTGGTTCGTCTAGGTCTGGAGGTGGAAAGTACTTTATCCACACCTCATCTTTCAAAATATTAAAATAGGTGTTGGGAAACTGAATATCAACCAAACCAACTTCGTACTGGGAGGTGAGCTCAATAGTTTGTGGTAGTTTGACAAAGAAATGTCCGGCATTATTTTGGGGGTATATTTGTAGCGAAGCATTACTCGTCAGTGTCACGTAGAAACTCATATTAGTCTATTCGAGGTCTGAGTGCTTCCTGATTCGAAAATGTAAAGTTAGTACTGAAGTCCCATCGTTGAATGAGAGTGTTTTACCCGTATCGTCAGTTAAAAGTATTTCCACCGTGTCGAAGGAGAATCGACTTAATGGTACATAATGTGGCTTATCATAAAGACGAAACACTGAAGGTGACAGTCGGTCCAATATAGGAACAGTCCTTAGTAAAGGAACCATGACGTCTCCAACTGGTCTCGCGGCTACGAGATCGGAATAGACATAGATATTTTTAACTTCGTTATCCATCTCTAATTCTGTATTACCGTATAATAAGACATTATCATCTGATAGAGTCGAGCTGGGAAAACCCAATATATTCTTCAATCTGTCACTAACTTTAGCCTGGGCGCCTTTTTCAAATATCTTCATCGCGACTTTTTTCCAAGGTGTACCTAGCACGAATTTGATGTTTACTTTCTCGTCTAGTTGGGTTTCTACACACAACTTATTCAATTCCTCGATGAAAGTTTCAGGGCTGCTGAACGGACCCGGTGGACATTCAAGGGTTATAGGTTCCATACCACTACCTTTAGGTGGAAAGTATTGGAACCAAATTTCACCAGGCAAACCATTAAAATACGAATTGGGGAACTGAATCTCGACCAGGGCCACTTCGTATTGGGTCGTTACATCAATGGTCTGCGGCAACTTGACAAAAAAGTGACCGGGTTGGTTGTTGGGAAATACCTTTGGTCCAGAATTACTCGGTAAAGTTATATAGAAACTCATCGTTTTTCTAATTTAGGATTAGGTAGCATATAACCCAAACAACTACTCATTAGAGCTACCCACAACTTGCCGTCTGGTGCGTCTGCGCTGCCTTGAGTCAGATTGAACAAAGACACGGCAATTACGGCATATATAACCACCATTTGACACAGAAATACAATCTCTGGCCTCGGTACACGTTGTCCAAAGAATGACCAGATCGATGTTCTTTCCCCCTCTGTCAGTTGTGGGCGCACCCCCATAGTTTCCACCCTGTCTTCAGTCACACCACTAGTCTCCATAACTAGCTAGTTGCGTGTCAGCTATCCAACTATTGAATGAATGGGGATAACCAAACCACTTCACTAAATACTCTTTCCCACCACCTCGCCTGGGTCTTTCTTGTAAGATTGTTTCGATACGATACACTTGCTTGTCTCCAACTAGTTGTATTTCTTCTCTGTAGAACGAGCCCTGTAGTTCCTCTCCCGAATCATCTTTTACCACATAGGTCACTGGACTGGTCTGGTTTATGCGACTGACGGTAAACAATTCTTCTGTCCACGAGGGCATATACCCTTTTTTAAAAGGTTGTTTGGGTTCAGCCAGTCTGACTCGATCCCCAGGTGTAAAATACACTTTTTTCGATACGTATGTCGGCTTATACAAGTTATCCCACACCTCTTCTTGATTACTATAGTTGACTTGTACAGGGGCCATGCGAATACTTCTGTGATACGAACCATTGTAGTTCTGGATCAAATTATCTATCACGTCGACGTAGCGCAGTGTATTGGTCTTGGTGAAATAACGCCACATTTTTTCTTTCAGGGTTCGATTGAATCTTTCCACTATCGCTGCCTTCACATCTTCATTCTCGGTGGTAAAGAAGTGCACACCTCGATCTTTCAGAAATTTTAAGAAGGTCCGATTAACGAATTCCGAACCTTTATCGCTCTGAAAATTTATCGGTTGGCTATCATCAAAGATTTTACTCATAGCCACCACCAGTGCTTTCCCCGTTTTCTTCTGGATCGGGATAGCCCAAGCATATTTACTAAACACATCGATACAAGTCAGTAGGTACGACATCCCATCATTGTATCTTTGTAATAGTCTCATATCTATCAAGTCGGCTTGAAATTGGTGCTTTATACCACCGGTTATGGTCTGACGTCTCTGGAAGCGGCGACGGATCGGTTTATGTAACGTGTAGGTATCTTGATGACGTAACCATTTATCTATTTTCTTCAGGTTAGTATTTCTTTTTAAGGCGGCTGCTCCACCATAGGCTCCGGGTTTCTTAGGGTCATAGTAATATTTTTTTAATTGGGCGGCCATTTTTGCCACTTGGGGGTAGGTATCCTAGTCTTCTTCTTGCTTCGCCTGAGTTTGTAAGGTGGTGTGGTCTCGACTGTTTTGGGTTCGACTACTTGAGCCGGTTGAATAGACTGAAGAGGTGTTGGTTGAAGAGGTGTCTCGGCTACTGGTGTCGGTACACTGGTGACTTCAGGTTTTTGTTCCTTGATATCTACTAGTCCCAGAGGCTTGTGTCTGTACTGTTCGAGTCGATTCAGATACCTCTGTAGTGTTTGCTGATACGCTCTGGCCTTGTCACGGGGTGGTAGATCTTCTGTTTCCAGGACTTGTTGCATCTGACGATCCAAATCCTGTAGACTATCATTTAGTGTGTCGGGTGGTACATAGGGTTTTTCTAGCAATCGGGGATCGATCAAGATCATCTTCTTGGCCATTACAATCCCACCACGCTTTTCAACACATTTAGTATGGGGCCTAGTAAGGCGCCTATGAAACCACCTTGTTGTAGAATCTCTTTCCTTTTCTTGAGCGATAATTTCTTATGAGTGAGTGCTCTCAGACTGTCTTTGTGTCGTTGCAGACGCTTCTTCTGAGCTGGTGTCAGGGGAACATTACCTTTTAAAACGTTGTGACAGCACTCGCAAATTGATTGGACGAGATCCGGGGAAGCTGATTTCATTACTGCCTTCACAGTGGCTGGGTTGGTCTGACCCAAGAAACGTAACATACCCTCGTTACGTTTAAGTCGGTTAGACATGTTATTTGGGGACGTAGACGACTTGCTGCTGGTCGGGAAATATATGACTTCGTAAGCGGAGCTGATCCGGTGTTTCCTGTCGCAGGTCAAATAACAAATACCCGTGTGGAGCCGATGTCGCGTCTTTAAAACTCTCTTGGACATATGACACACGGCCTGGATACATCTGTTTGGCGAGATTGGTAATCTGAGACCCGTCTCGAGGATTCTTAAACACCACTAGGTAATGCGAATTCAGACTGATAGTTCTTTGTTCTTTATTCTTACCAAATAGGTTCTGTACTATATACATAACACTGAGGTTGCGATGATGACTGCCTTTAGTAAATAATTTAGTCACTCTGTCATCTGTCTCAGACATTAGATCATCTATGACTACTAACCGACGTCTATCACCTGTCCATTTTTCCATATCTGGCAGACCTTCATTAAATTGAACACCCTTCATAGTTTCGTAGATGGGTTGCCATTCCCCATAGCACCATATAATTTCCTCTGGAAGGGGGTCTACCATGGCTGGTAGATGGGTCAAGAACTGTTGGACAAAGACGGTTTTACCACTCCCCGTTGGGCCCGCAATCAAAGCCGTAAAAGGATGTTTCCACCTAGGATCCATGGGTATTAATAACCACCTATCTACTCGCATTGGTGTTTATAAACGTATCGGGTGATATTATTAGACCATTTGACCACCAACTGCACGCTAGTGGGTCTCTGGTAGCTATTGGTATAATAACGATGGAACCAATGGTCGACTTGATACAAGTTCACACCGAGTTGGTGAGTATGGCGTTGACTATTATTAGTTTCTACAACCCCACAAAGACCAATAACTCGAGGTTGTGTCGCTTAGTACGTCAGATAGCCAACCAACATGATGTGTTATTCACGAGACTAGAAGTCTGTATCAAGCCCGAACACGTTTTCCCGGTCTTTGTTTCAATCGCTGACGAAGTCTTTGCCGATAACGTCATCAACTACGGGAGAATAATGATGGTTTTTACACTTGGTATGCGTCTGGGTAAGCATCTGGTTAATAATTCTTATAACACAGACGTGAATGTCCAGGACCTGGAGGAAAGCTTCGCTACATCTGTAGGCACGTATATGACTGATAAACTACATCATTGGATACTGCGAGGTGGATGGTGTAATTTCTATACTTGGTTGCAAGCAGCAGTTGAATAAATACATAATACATTTCAGTATGTGTCTTTGTTTCATTGTCTGTCAGTGTCTCTCGGAACAATAAGTAAAAACAAAACCACTAAAGAAAATCAACAAATATCTTGGTTTCAATATATCAAAGAATGTATTATTCATCAAAACACTTTAGTGGTATAAGAAAACATCAATGACATAGATGCTTAGTGACAAAGATATAAAACAATGTAGTTGGGGGATGACCTAGACATCAAACTATCGGGAACTCGGGCATATGAAAGAGGTAAAAACATATACCAGCTACTGTCTCTTGTGTGTATTTGGTGTCTGTACGTTGTTGCATGGCGTAGGAATGAATGTCATGTTCGTGTACTGTTGTAAGGAAGGCATCAAAGTCATATCTGTTATGTATTAGCGCTGGAAATTCTAAAACAGAAGAATTGTTAAATGATGCATGATAGAATCTAAGATCTTGTGTTCCTCTATGTCGTAACACTAGATGAAAGCTAAAGTTGATCTTAAAGCGACTAATTTGAGCATTGAAAATCTTATACAACGTATCTGTCCATTTGATAGGGTATTGTATCTCCGGGCTAATAAAGAAGGTGTATGTCGATAAATACTTGTTAATCTTGTGATGTGTCCTGATAGCTTCCCAATTTTCTCTATATATTTGTTGAATATCCGATGGAAGGATGTGTAGTGTCTCTGGTTCCCCGGCTGCTAAGAGGCTCACTTCGTCTTCTACCAATTGTTCAAGAATATTCTCGTCTGGTTGTATCTGACTGTTAGTTATAGTGGTTTCATTTGGTGGTGTCGTCGAGGTTGTTGGTGGTGTTGTCTCTGATGGTGAAGAGGTAGTTGTCTCTGGTTCTGATGTATCCATAGACCGGTGATGATGTATTCGTTTGTGTTTTTGTAGATTGTCTTTTCTGTTGAAACGTTGTCCACAGATATGACATAAGTATGATTTCCCCTCGTGAATGGTTCGAATGTGACGAGTGAGCTTATAGTTATCACGGAAGTCTTTGTCGCACACTGAACACGTGAAAGTAGATCTGGTAGCCATATTGATAAACTGTTTTTTTCCCCTTTCTTACAATACCAAAATGTTCTGGTGTATACAATGTTTCACTGTTTTATCAGAGGCCAACGACACGAATAAGGCTCACACCAAGTTTCACTGCTGTACCCAAGTCACTACGTGAAAAATAGGTGGTTACTACACGAACACTGCTCACACCAACCTGTTTCACCGATGTAGCCAAGTCAGTACGTGAACAATATCTGCTTACTACACTGCTCACACCAGCCTGAAGCACCTCTGTAGATAGACAAGTCAGCCCGTGAACTGGTACTGAGCTCACAAGAGACGCCTTCTATTTTATACACTGGTTCTGCACACGACCTAGCTGACGTGGCAGTAAGCTATTCTCACGCCTGCTTCCCACAAACCGATGACTCATACTTAATGACTTTTACACATGGCGTTGATGACGTAGTCTCGGATATCAGCGTTTCTTTACCAAAGGGGGTATGTGATATTCTTGTAGGTCTGTATGCACAAGTGTATCTGTAGTGGTACCAGTAGTAATGGTATGGTTGCCTTTGTATCTGTATGTGTGTACGTGTGTTTCGTTGTCTTTGTATTTGTGTGTATCAAGTATGTACTTGGTTGTCTTTGTGCTTGTCGCTAATATTCGTAGTAGTATTTTCACTACTATTGATTCTTCCTCACTTTACCCACCACCATTGCAATATACATACTTTCCCCTATAATTTAAGTGGTCACTCAACTACTTGACCACTGCTTGACCTCTGCTTGACCATGTCATCGATCACTTTAATCACTACCATAATCTTAGGCACATCGTCCTCTACAATTTAAGTGGTCACTCGACCCCTTGACCACTACTTGACCACTGCTTGACCACTACTTGACCACTAATTTACCACTCTTTAATCATCACCATCTCATTACAATCACTTTTCCCTAAAATTTCCCTAAAATTTTCCTCACTTACACACCGCTTGACCACTGCTTGACCACTACTTGACCACTACTTGATCATTAATTTACCACTAATTTAATCATCACCATGTCACTACGACCAATTTCCCCTAAAATTTTCCTTACTTGACCACTTGACCACTCCTTGACCACTGATTGACCACTAATTTACCACTCTTTAATCACCACCATATCATTACAATCACTTTTCCCTAAAATTTCCCTAAAATTTTCCTCACTTGACCACCGCTTGACCACTGCTTGACCACTACTTGACCACTAATTTACCACTCTTTAATCACCACCATATCATTACAATCACTTTTCCCTAAAGTTTCCTTACTTGACTACTTGACCCTTACTTGACCACTTGACCACTGGTTGACCAGTGTGTAATTGCAAACACCTCTTATTATATTTATGACCACCCCTATATCACTTCTACTTGATCACTAATACCCCTTACCACCATACCCATTATAACTTTATATGCTTTCCTTTGTAATCGGTGAATATACCACCCTTCACTACTATCACACTGTTCAGATGATAGTAACCAGCTCTTACTTCGAGTATAACCACGATCCATCACACCCTTGTTCATCACTACACAGATACAGTCATACACGTAACCACCCTATACCCATTACACCCTTGTGTATCACTACACAGACACATTAAGTCTACGCCACCACCATATATCCATGACTAGAACGACCCATCACAACACCACGCACACATTCATATCTACACCACCACCATATACCCATGAGTAGAACGACCCTTTACCACCATACACATTATATCTACACCACCATATACCCATGAGTAGAACGACCCAGCACACCCTTGTCTATCACTACCCATACATATTATGTCTACGCCACCACCATATACCCATGAGTAGAACGACCCATCACACCCTTGTTCATCATACACATTCATATACTCCTTTCTAAAATATATACCCCTCCCTCAGCCGTGCCCTCTCTTTAAGTACTACCACTCATCTCACAACCTCGCAGAACATTTTACCTTAATTACTTCCCCACCAGGCAGCGCCAAAAATTTCGTTCCCACGAAAAAAAGTTCCCACACGCCGTTTCACCCCACGCCGAAAAAAAATTTCACCGAGTCGACATTTTCCCCGTATTTCCTTCATAAACCCAAATTACCCTACCAGTTTACCCTCCAATCATGTGGCAAGTGCACGCCATATACTACTCACGCAAGGCCTCTAGCAGTCATTTTCTGCAATGATCGTTGTAAAAAAACAGGAACGTTCCAGACTCACCGACAGAAACCTAGCTGCGCTTATGACTTTAGGCATGACAGATTTGTGCCCAGACACTGATAAACTGGCATCTGAACTTAAGTAACTGGTTATGAAGAATAGTTACAATTATAAATTAATTACATTAATAGCGATTTTCGAAACTGATTTAAAATTTAAGTTAAGAAAGGTAAGAATGATATTGCACAACTTTTATAATTTTATAACGTTCTGGCCCGCTTAACTACCGAACATGGTAGGTATGGCCCTCTGCTTGAAAAGCTTGGGAACTACTGGTCTAAATCTATATATTGTGTTCAGTTTTTGACAGATGTGTTATGCTGTATAAGTCTAAATCCATATATTATGTTCAGTTTTGGGCAGATGTGTCATGCTGTGTGAATCTAAATCCATATATTGTGTTCAGTTTTGGGCAGATGTGTCATGCTGTGAGAGTCTAAATCTATATTTTTTGTTTGGTTTTGGACAGGTGTTGTGTGGTGGGTATTGAGAACAGACATGTTTTTCTTACAAGGAGTTACTTGAATTCACAGCCACCAAAACCTGCTCAAGACAACTATCACATTACGGACAGACCAGAACAAATCATTATTCTGCGCCTCAGAACAGGACACAGTAGATTACGCAACCACATGTATACACAATTCAAGATTGGTGTTTCAGCCATGTGAATATGTGGACTGGAGCCGCAGACAGCGAATCACACACTCCAAGACTCCGCAAAATATGACATGTTTAGGCAAACCTTCTAGCCTAGAGAAACAACAGTGGAAGATAAACTCTATGGACTGCTGAGTGGACTAGAAAAGACAAATTCCTACAAGAGACAACATTGCAGATGTAGACACATTTCCAGCGAATGAAAGAAGAGGAACATGAATTCATACTCAGGTTCAGGCTGAACCAACAAGCGAGTGTATCTAGTGACTTCAATAGTGCTTGTAATTTAAACACTCCCGATTGACAAAAGAAGAATGTTGAAGACATATCTATGAACGACAAGTTCTATCATGAAGGGTTTACGAATGCAATTCGGAATCCCATATACCGAGTTCAAACCACAGCTGTGGGCGTTTCAGAAGCAGACTGCCTTGTGTTGATTTTTATACATTGGTATGAGTGCTGTTCTTTCACAAAGCAATGTCAAACTACTGAATGTAAACCTGCCAAGAAATCACATACAGCTGAAAAAATGCTGGGGTTGACTGTGACGGACTCGCTCCTTGGGAAACCAACATTTAATTTCATTCTGCTTGTTTCATTATTTTACAATAACAGTTTGTGTTCTCATGTCTGTTGTTGTATATTGTAATGGCTTTATTTCTTCTTGTTCTCTGATGAACGCTTGTTGCCGCCACAAATCAGTCTGCAGGTGTTGTGTTGTATCATGACCTGGTTATATTCTAATATGTCTCTCCATAGACGTGAAGTTTCAGTAATGGTCTTGCACACCCCACTGTTTTATGTACTCGGAGAGGGACAGAACAGCTCTGCAACACACAGTCCCTATGGAGATAGTTATCCAGTGCTAAGTTATCCAGTACTAAATCCAGAGGGGAGCCTCAACACCCACTTCGTTCCGAAAGAGGGAAGCCCTTTTCAGAGTTTAAACTTCCTGACCACCATTGCATCAGACTAAAGGGTTACATCTCAGTCTTCAGAGGTTTAACCAACCAAACAAGCAGCCAGCCAACCAACCCAGCAGTCAGTCAACCAATCAGCTAGACGATCAAGCAGCCAGCTAAGCAACCAGCCAGTTATGCAACCAACCAGTCAGTTAATAACCATCCAGTCAAGCGATGAATCAGCCAGCCAACCAGCCAGTAAAGCAATCAACCAGACATTCAAGCAACCAACCAGCCAGCCAACCAACAAACAAACCAGCCAACCAAGCAGCCAGCTAGCATACCAATCAACCAACCAGCCAGCATATCAGTTAACCAACGAGCCAGCTAGCATACCAGTCAACCAACCAGCCAGCCAGCATATCAGTCAACCAACAAAGCAGCCAGCTACCATACCAGCCCAGCTAACATAACAGTTAACCAACCAACCAACCAGAAAGCTAGCATACCAGTCAACCAACCAAGCAGCCAGCTAGCAAACCAACCAACCAACTAACCAGCCAGCTAGCATACCAGTCAACCAACTAACCAGCCAGCTAGCATACCAGTCAACCAACAAACCAACCAGTCAGCATACCAGTCAACCAACCAAGCAGCCAGCTACCATACCACCCAACCAACCAGCTCAGCTAATATAACAGTTAACCAACCAGCCCAGATAGCATACCAGTCAACTAACCAACCAGAAAGCTAGCAATCTGGTCAACCAACCAAGCAGCCAGCTAGCAAACCAGTCAACCAACCAGCCAGCTAGCATACCAGTCAACCAACCAGCCAGCTAGCATACCAGTCAACCAACCAACCAGCCAGCTAGCAGACCAGCCAACCAGCCAGCTAGCATACCAGTCAACCAACCAACCAGCTAGCATACCAGTCAGCCAACCAGCCAGCTAGCATACCAGTCAACCAACCAACCAGCCAGCTAGCATACCAGTCAACCAACCAACCAGCCAGCTAGCATACCAGTCAACCAACCAGCCAGCTAGCATACCAGTCAACCAACCAACCAGCTAGCATACCAGTCAACCAACCAACCAGCTAGCATACCAGTCAACCAACCAGCCAGCTAGCATACCAGTCAGCCAACCAGCCAGCTAGCATACCAGCCAACCAACCAGCTAGCATACCAGTCAACCAACCAACCAGCTAGCATACCAGTCAGCCAACCAGCCAGCTAGCATACCAGCCAACCAACCAGCTAGCATACCAGTCAACCAACCAGCTAGCATACCAGTCAACCAACCAGCCAGCTAACATACCAGTCAACCAACCAGCCAGCTAACATACCAGTCAACCAACCAGGCAGCCAGCTAGCATACCAGTCAACCAACCAACCAGTTAGCATACCAGTCAACCAACCAGCCAGCTAGCATACCAGTCAACCAACCAGCCAGCTAGCATACCATCAACCAACCAGCTAACCAACTGCCCAAGCAGCCAGCTAGCATACCAGTCAACCAACCAAAGAGAAGGCAACCAGAAAATTTATGACAACCACTGACCCCTAGATGCAGCAGCACTACCAAACAAACAAGGCCATTTAAGATCAGTTAAACCCCTTTCTGGAACACCATTTTCTCCCTTAGCTCATTTATTTCTACAAGTAGATGTAAAAGGGCATGACCCCACAATCTGGTTTCCAATTCACTGACTGGATCATAGCCATCAAAGTTAAGCCAAAGTGGCTAAGTCCATTGGACGGATGAAAGCTCTACAACCCAATTATCTAACCGACATCGGGATCAAGCTGACCATAAATAATTGTGTATTAGACAGGCAGGGAGGTAGAGGCAGAGACAAACCAATAGCCAGACAGAGAGGTAGACAGACAAATCAATAGCCAGACAAACAGGTAGGCAGATAAATTGACGAACTGACAGGTAGGTAGGCAGATAGGTAGACAGACAGAAGCATGGATGGAAAGTCAGGCAGACAGACAAATCGATGGTCAGGCAGGTAGGTAGTTAGGTAGACAAATAGACAGACAGGTAAATAGACAGAAGGACTGATAGAAAGACAGGTAGATTGATAGATGGTCAGAAAGACAGATTAGAAGACAAACAAACAACTAGGTAGGCAGACAGATAGAAAGACTGACTAACTGACTGCTTGATTGATTGATTGTGATTAACTGATTGATTGATTGATCGATTGATTGATCTTTATTTTATTGAAGAAAGAAAGAAAGAAAGAAAGAAAGAAAGAAAGAAAGAAAGAAAGAAAGAAAGAAAGAAAGAAAGAAAGAAAGAAAGAAAGAAAGAAAATAAAAATAACCATGAAAATAAAATAAATGAACAAAGCAGAGAAAGAAAGAAAGAAAGAAAGAAAGAAAGAAAGAAAGAAAGAAAGAAAGAAAGAAAGAAAGAAAGAAAGAAAGAATACCAGCAGACTTTGCCAACACCTCCCACACACAGCAAACAGACCACCAGACTGTCAGCAACTCCCACACACAGCCAGTGAATGTATGACACAAGTCTCTTGGGGGATCAAACATTTTCCCAGGATCTAATTAACAGATCTAGCCTTCATTTTGTGGGAGGGGGGGGGGGGGGGGGGGGGAGGGACTGTCATTTATCTAGGGCTGGGATGTCTTGTGGGAGCTAACTAACAACTGTCATTTATCTAGGGCTGGGTTGTTGTGTGGGAGAGACTAACAACTGTCATTTATCTAGGGCTGGGTTGTCTTGTGGGAACTGACTAACTGTCATTTATCTAGGGCTGGATTGTCTTGTGGGAACTGACTAACAACTGTCATTTATCTAGGGCTGGGTTGTCTTGTGGGAGCTAACAACTGTCATTTATCTAGGGCTGGGTTGTTGTGTGGGAGATGACTAACAACTGTCATTTATCTAGGGCTGGGTTGTCTTGTGGGAACTGACTAACAACTGTCATTTATCTAGGGCTGGGTTGTCTTGTGGGAGCTAACAACTGTCATTTATCTAGGGCTGGGTTGTCGAGGTGCCAATAATGTTGTAATCTTCGCAGAGGCGGAATTTCCAGACACCAAAGATGTTGTAATCTTCGCGGGTGCAACAACAATATATTATCAGATAATTTCCTATGACATCTGTCACTACCAGACGAGGGATTTTCTCACAAATTGGATTTGTGCCACCATGGAAGAAAGGAATTTGAAGATAATCAAACTTCAGAAGTTAATTTACAGAACATAAAATAAAGGCAAGAAAATCAGAATGAAGTAAATTTGAGACATATGCACATGGAAATTTGATACTGAATCAAAGATATGCATGAGAGTGTATGAGAGTCAAAGAAGTGTATGAGAGTGCATGCGAGTCAAAGACATGTATGAGAGCATATGAAAGTCAAAGACATGTATGAGTCGAAGACATGTATGACAGTCAAAGACATGTATGAAATTATGAAAGTCAAAGACATGTATGAATTGTATGACAGTCGAAGACATGTATGAATTCTATGAGAGTCAAAGACATGTATGAAATTATGAGAGTCAAAGACATGTATGAACTGTATGAGAGTCAAAGACATATATGAGAGTCAAAGACATGTATGAGAGTCAAAGACATGTATGAAATTATGAGAGTCAAAGACATGTATGAATTGTATGAGAGTCAAAGACATGTATGAATGGTATGAGAGTCAAAGACATCTATGAGAGTCAAAAACATGTATGAAATGTATGAGAGTCAAAGACTTGTATGAAATGTATGAGAGTCAAAGACATGTATGAGAGTGTATGAGAGTCAAAGACATGTATGAGAGTGTATGAGAGTCAAAGACATGTATGAGAGTGTATGAGAGTCAAAGACATGTATGAGAGTGTATGAGAGTCAAAGACATGTGTGAGAGTGCATGAGAGTCAAAGACATGTATTACAGTGTTTGAGAGTCAAAGACATGTATGAGAGTGTATGAGAGTCAAAGATGTGTATGAGAATTATGAGAGTTAAAGATGTGTATGAGAATTATGAGAGTCAAAGATGTGTCTGAGAGTGTATGAGAATACATGAGAGTCAAAGACATGTATGAGTGTGTATGAGAGTCAAAGGCATGTATGAGGGTACATGAGAATGTATGAGAGTCAAAGATATGGATGAGAGTGCATGAGAGTCAAAGACTTATATGAGAGTGTATGAGAGTCAAAGATGTGTATGAGAATGTATGAGAGTCAAAGATGTGTATGAGAGTACATGAGTCAAAGACATATATGAGAGTGTATAAGAGTCAAAAGATGTGTATGAGAATGAATGAGAGTCAAAGATGTGAGAATGTACGAGAGTAAAAGATGTATATGAGAATGTATGAGAGTAAAAGATGTGTATGAGAGTAAAAGATGTGTATGAGAGTGTATGAGAATACATGAGAGTCAAAGATATGTATGAGTGTGTATGAGAATACATGAGAGTCAAAGATATGTATGAGTGTGTATGAGAGTCAAAGACTTATATGAGAGTGCATGAGGGTCAAAGACATGTATGAGAGTGTATGAGAGTCAAAGATGTGTATGAGAATGAATGAGAGTCAAAGATGTGTATGAGAATGTATGAGAGTCAAATATGTGTGACACTGTGTCACAAAACAAAGAATAATGACACAACAGTGTGTCACAAAACAAAGAATAATGACAACACCATGTCACAAAACAAAAAATAATGACAACACCATGTCACAAAACAAAGAATAATGACACAATACAGTGTCAAAAAACAAAGAAAAATGACACGACATAGTGTCACAAAACAAAGAATAATGACAACACCATGTCACAAAACAAAGAATAATTACACAACACAGTGCCATGAAACAAAAAAAAATTACACAACACAGTGTCACAAATCAAGAAAGAAGAATGACAAGACAATCTCTGTACTCACTGTGCTGCTAGACCTCCGGGCTGCATATCTCTGACAAAAATTCCCAACTCTCCCGACTTCTCTTCATTCTTAATCCCGACCACAGAAAACCCCAGTGACGTATTCTCTGTCTTTGTGAGCTCAATTACATGAACAGACCGTCCTGCCGCCATTTTCTCAATCACCGATTCAAACTTTGAATCGTAGACATAAGGGGGTGAAGGCGGTGCTGGAAAAATTAGTTTCATGAGGTTAATAAAAATATCTGGGCTTACTATTAAAAAGCTTGACTGAAAGCCATTGATAATGACGGACTCGTAAAGTGAAAAAATGAAAACAACATCCCATTTTCCAGCCTTAAACAAGCCAAGAGCCATTGAAACCATGAGATTAACAAAAATATGTTATATATATGTGTGTGTGTGTATATATATATATATTTCAATAATCACATCACCCATCAAGTCTTGATCAGTCTCAAACTGTCTTGCTAACACCACACCCCGGATACCCCTTTAATCGTGAATTAGGGGTCTTTTACTTATTTTCACATGCCTTCAATAACAGAAAAACTGTGACTGGGCGAAAGTTTAAGCCTTCTATGGTTCAACTCCCCAAAGCCTAGAAGAGCAGCTTATCAGGTTTGGTGATGATGAGCTCAGACCAGGCTTAAGACAGCGGTCATCATATGTCCTTTACAATTATGTTAGTTCAAAAAGTTAGTTGCATGTCCTTTTACAGGTGTTGCAATCAACCTCAGAATTAATTGGCTGTTTGTGATTTTCCAGGTAATTTCACATTCAGTAGTTTGCCATTGCTTTCTGAATGACTGACTCTCATACCAAGAAAATCAGTGCAAAACAATCCGTTGCCAAATCGCCTACGGTTGATTTCTAACTTTCAATCCTATATATTAAGATTTGTGAAACTGCGCTCACTAACCCCTACTCAACAAATACTTTTAGTACTGCAGTGAAAATAGATCTTATTTATCATATTTTCCAATAAACAAATTGTATCAAATAAATAAAACATCAGATTTATATCTTGAACCAGAAGAGCACCTGTGTACACGTAGCGAAAGTTACAAATCCCTTTTCAGTTGGAAACAAAGTATTCTGTTGCAAACAAACTATTCTAAAGTCGTATAAATGAGAAAAGAGGCACTGGAGAACACCATGAAGACTGGAATGATCAGGAGAGGTAATGGTGGAAAAACTGATCTAGAGCTCTGAGGACTCAGATCTGTGGAGAGACATGAACACCTACACCATTTGGCAAGGCACGTGATGGTGATAATGAGTTGGAAATCAAAACAAGAGAGGCAGATTAGATGTTGCTGAAGCAAAACTTCAAAAAATGTGACAACTACCTAAAAATGTAGAGTTTCTGATTCTGGTATATACACAGGCTTGGATCAATTTTGTGAACAATTAATAACCTCAGCAACAATCTATTCTTCTTCAATCATTCGCTAGCAACAATCTATGAACTCAACAACAATCTATAACTTCAACAGCAATCTACAACCTCAACAACAATCAACAACAATCAATAACCTTAACAACAATCAATAACCTCAATAAACATCAACAACAATTAATAACATCAACAACAATCAATAACCACAACAATAATCTATCACCTCAACAACAACCTATTATCTCAACAGATGTCACTATACCTGCATGTGTGAATGGTTGACCTCTTAGTTTCAAGGTGGAACTGTCTGCAATGCTCTCCGGGCTGAACCCTTCAGATGATTCATTGAGGATCAACTCCCCGCTCTGGGTGATATCAAAGGCATCAACTGTCAACGGCTGGGCATGGGAGACATGCTTCAACTCTTGAAGAGACTCCTGGGAAAGGACAAAGAAGAGTTCAATGTTCATTCTTTGTTCAAGTTAAAAGTTAGATACATGTAATTTTTACAGGATGCAGTTGCTTGCTTGTGTTCGTTGGCTTGAGCTCCAACGTGAAGTCCTGTATGTCGGATGAAGGCATCCTGTTGTCCAACATCAGTGTGATGTCATACAGGACCTAAGGTTTGCGTGAGTATCCGTTGTCCCATGTCTGGCTTATTGGTGTGCAGACTGGTGGTTCCTCGCCATACAGGTAGACACTCTCCGGCTTCGGAGGAATCAGTGATCCTACTGACTTTAGCCAGGACCCCGAAGGGACCTGTTGCCCAGGGCGCTTGACGAGGACGCGTCAATAGGTCTTGGCCAGTATATAACCCAGCCCTGGTGCCTTGGAACACACCTCTGCGTCCTACAGGATGCAGATAACCCCAGAAATTTTTGGCTGTATGTGATTAGACAAGTTTACGTTCAGTAGTTTTTCATTCCTTTCTGAACAATTGACACTCATACCATTGTATGAAAATCAGCTCAAGGTGGTCTTCTTCCAAATTGCCTGCAGCTGTGTTTTGAACGCGATATGCGGGACCACAAACTGGAACACTAGCTCTGTCTTTGTAGAAGATCAGAATTGTTTATAAATGCAGACATACAATTCATGTTAACATGTATTGTGAAAATATATAATGCATTATGTAAAATAAAAAATATAGGACACAGGAATTCGCTTAAAAGAATGGATGAGAAAAATATATCTCCCAAAACTAAACAAAGCATGACATGAAATTATGTATCAACTACAGAAAGTTGCTTTGATAAGTCAGACAAGCAAAATAATTATGGAAAGACTTCATGAACCACTAAAAGAAAAATAATATTGTATGAGCTGGATTGTGATAAAATGGAGTTAAAAGTGACCACGTATTTAAAAGGAGGGCAGTTATAGAAGAAAGCAGAGAGTACAATGTAGGTCTGAACTCTTTTTCTTTGGTTTGCTTTTTAAATGGCGTGATTGCATGGCATCCCGATTTCTGTGGTGTGCCTCCTGGCTGGTTTCCGCCGTCTTCTGCACCTTTCATTTACTAAAGTAGACTTTGGTCTTACTTGAGTCTGGATATGTATGTATGTATGTATGTACACACGTGTCTGTGCATGTATGTATGGATATACACATCTAGAACATAATGGTTTTTTTTTAACGTGTCAGATACTCGTCGTGCCTTCTCCTGTTAGTTAAAACAGTTCCGCAATGTGAAGGCCAGGAGTTTTGCTGCAGGAGGTGATTAATGCACAAGCCATGGGGGTATTTTGCAAGGTTGGGCACTTGCTTATAGACATTTTTTATGGAACAAATGAAAGAAATGAGCTTCTGATTTCACTTAATAATCATCATCACTCTTCCATTTTTGCTATGAAGCGACATGGGGAAGAATAGTTGGCATTCCAGCTCCCAATGGGCGGCACTGGAAGTCTCATTTCATGTAAATGTACAATGTCTTTTATGTTGTCAATTCATTACACTTACTACATACCATAAAAACACTCTATAGTTAACAACAGGCAGCAGTGAGAATATGTGATGATACAACAGATTGGTTTGGGTCTAACAATGCTGCATTTTCCCCCCATATCTATTCAACTTGTATAACTAAATAAATCTTCAGGATTGTCAGACAAAAATATTGATGAGGAACAATATCTTCTTCTTCTTTCATTCGCTTGACATGTGTCTATAACTGAAATGTTGTAGTTTGTATGAATTTCACTGTCTCACTCAGTGATCACTCAGCGGTCCATAGAATTTATCTTCCACTGTTGTCTCTCTAGGCCAGAAGGTTTGCCTAGATATGCCATATTTTGGGCAGTCTTGGATTATGTGATATGCTGATTCACCAATCTTGAATTGTGTATACATGTGGTTGCATATTTGATTGTGTTCTGCTCTGAGGCGCAGAATAATGATTTGTTCTGGACTGTCCATAAATCGTCTTGAGCTGGTGATGGTGGCTTTCTGACTCATTTGATCATTCTCTTTTTTTGGTGGTATGTAGCAAGGAATAACATGATTCCTATGTAATCAGAGGAACAGGAATACCTTAACTTTGATATGTAGGCAACACAGTATTACTATCAACAACACACATGAGAAATGAGTACTTGCTAAAGGATTCACTATAAAAATGACTTTTGACGAAAGACAATGGAGACCACAGAATGTTCGAATCAGAGTCAGTATTAAAAGAATACCAGCACAAGATTCACAATGACACTGACTTTTATGACCAAATTTAGAATGTTGAGTTTTAGCACATTCAAAATAAAATTATTCATAATCACAATGGCTGTTAGCACATGTTTTAAAGTTTATTCGCATATCCTTTACAGGGCATCGCTGTCAATAGCAGCATCTTTCAGCTGTCTGTTGATTTCTTGGCAAGATTACGCTCAGTAATTTGCCATTGCTTTCTGAGCGGCCGGCTTAGTTATCCCGCAAGTCACCAGTAGGGGTTGAACCGCTCCCAGTTCTCGCCCGCTACGAGACTGCGTGATAAACGGGATTACAGAGAAAGTGTTGTAACCCCTCGGCCAGAGAGACCGCCGTTAGCACATGTAGGATACAATTGTTCAGAATAACACTGGCTTTTAGCACATTTAGGATACAATTATTCAGAATAACATTGGCATATAGCACATTTAGGGAAATAATTATTCAGAATAACATTGGCTTTTAGCACATTCAGAAGGATAACAAAGAAATTTAGCACAAAATTCAGGATAACAATGACTTTTAGCCAAAGAATTCAATATAAACCTGACTTTTAGCACAAGAATCAGGGTAGGATTAATTGATAACGATCAATTCCATATAACAGCAGCTGAACACAAACTTCAGAATAACACTGACTTCTAGCTCAAGATTCAGGAAAACACTGACTTTTAGCACAAGAATCAAAAACACACTGGCGGTTAGCACAAGATTCAGGAAACATTTAGCTCTCAGAATAACATTAATTCATAAGGATCAATTCCATATAATAATAATTAAACACAAGCTTCAGAATAACACTGATGTTTAGCACAAGATTCACGAAAACATTTTAAGACTTGGCTTCAGAATAACAATGACTCTTTGCCAGTAATTAAAGACACCAACAACAAAAACTATATTTCACTAAAACAACTGACTCCTAGAAAAATGTGTTCATTCTGTCTATCATAAACAAATATAATATGTGGGTATAGAAGAACTGATTAGAGAAATTAGATGTAGACAGTGACAATATGTTGGACACATTATGAGAAGAAACAAATTGGAGAACTTGGTGACAACTGGCAAGATTGAGGGGAAATGAACAAGAGGAAGGCAGAGAAGTAAATACCTGGTTGGCTTGGCCACGCGGTATTGTCAAGTCATGAACACAGAAACAAGATCTACGACTCTGGTGATTGTGTGAAATGGCAGAACATGACCGCCCACGCTTATCAACATGGCACGTAATGATGATAGCAAAACACACTCCTACCTGTAAAGTGAGAAGCTGTTTGAACATCGGACTTTCCAGCATGCAAATGATAGAGGTGAGGTCATCGTCCTGACTATGGTCATTCCTGCTCCAAAGTCTGTGCTGCAGGAGTTCGATATACTCCGCTGCCTTCTCGCTATCTGAAACCACGTTAGAAAACAATCAGACATCATCATCAACATGTGGCTTGTCCTGTTGTATAGAACTACATCCCCTGAAGTCTTTCCAGATTTATCTCTGTTATATGTTAGATTTCCTGTTGCTGTCATGTGTAAATTACAAGGGGGTTTCAAATGAAAACCTTAAAAGTGTTATAGAAATTACAATAACCATGCATTGTGTAACCTGTCAATATATAGATATATATAGATATACTACCTCCCGAAGAGACCTGATACTCATGGTCTCATTGAACTTGTTGCTTGCCTACCAGTACCGAAACTAAGCCATCATCACTCCCCACATTCTTGATGCTCCATAAGAGTGATAACTTGAATGACTGGGTTCAAACACAAACTCTACCTTGTTTTCTTTTCTTTTTCTTTTTTTTTTTTTTTTTTTTATTTGCTCATTTTGAACTCAAGCATAGTCCATGCATGTGTTACTACGCCTAGTGCACTGATTTTGCATGTGGATTAGCTTTCCCTATTGCCAGTGGAACAGGACCTGCAACATTTAGTAGATGCGGTTGTTACTCACAGTGAACAACTAGGGTTAGAGTTAAATTGTAAAAAGACACAGATTATGGTCGTCACTAGGAAGAACGAAATACCACAATGTAATATACAAGTAAATGGGAATATTCTTCAACAATTGAATAGGTACAATTATCTCGGAACAGTAATAACATCTGATGGGAGATGCCTTGAAGAGATTAGAACAAGAATCGCCATGGCAAAAGTAGCCTTTAACAAGATGAAAAACATACTGACCAATAAAAAGAGTGTTGAGGTGCTACATAGAACCTGTACTTTTGTACGGATGTGAAGCTTGGACAATGAGCAGTCAAGCTGAAGAACATCTGATGGCTGTAGAAATGTGGTTTCTGAGAAAAATACAAAGATTACCATGGACAGACAGAAAGACCAATGAACAAGTCCTTCAAGAAACAAATGAAGATCGTAAACTGATTAGAGACATCAAACGTAGACAGTCAACATTTTTTGGACATGTTATGAGAAGAAATGATTTGGAGAACTTGGTGACAACTGGCAAGATCGAAGGGAAGAGACCAAGAGGAAGACCGAGAAGTAAATACCTGGATGGATTGGCCACATGGCATGGTCGAGACAGAAACACTGAGCTGATCCACGACTCTGGTGATCGAGTGAGATGGCAGAACATGACCGCTCACGCTTATCGGCATGGCACATGATGGATAGATTACCAGTGTCCTTCGCCATCAGGCGAACCCAGTCTAACTTCACTGGAACTTGTAAATTTACGTCCCCAAGAAGAGTGAAAACTTGAATGATGGAGTTCAAACACAAACAAACAGCAAGCTACTCTGCCTTGTGATGATGCTTGTTTCAGACTCAAAAGAAATATCAAATGAGTGACTACTGTTACGGTAATACTAATACCAGCAATTCTTGACAAATCTTGCATGTGCAGTCACAGATCATGACAGAAATGAAACAATTAAAAATACAAAAAAGAATGGTCAAAAACGCATTCAACATCATGAATAAGAGACGTTAACATCTAAAAAGTTAACACTCATCATCATCGACAAGTGCCTTGTCAACTGACACATCCAATGATGGTGACTTACAACATATAACTTATAATATAATAAAAAGTAACAGCAAACCTTTGGCAAATACTACCAGAAGACTGGAATGCTAAAGAATCCAGTTGCGTGATATTAAATGAGGATTTCTGTGTTAAGTGACCTAGGCTCCAGGTTAACCCAGCCTAACCACAGGTACCAGAAAATGTTCTGTGACGTAAAAGCTATGCTTGTGATATTGACCATACTGCCCTTCAAGTTCCGAAAGGTCAGTATAAATATAGGACTAACACCATACAGCCACCACACTTGCCAAGAAATCGCAAACAGTCAAACAATGCTGAGATTGATTGCTACGTCCTGTAAAGGATATGCAAATAACTTGTCAACTGCACTTCAAAGCACAGAAAATTGTGTTTCACACTTTTCAATATCAGAAGGCAGGTTTCTCTTTGCAAATGTGTTCAGGAAAACTAAAAATAATAACAATAATGATCATAAACAACAGTAATTATAATAATCAAGGCAGATTGTAACAATTAAGATAGAATGTAACAACACAGACCTTCAATTAAAGACATTTTGAGTTGAAATTCATCAGCATCACAAATAGAATGTTGCCTTTCTCAGTGGATTCTGCAAATATTAAAAACAAAAATCAACTTGATTTAACATATGGCAATATAAATCTTTGGTCAGTATCAATAAAAACAATGACTTCAGAATCCTGAGATCTACTGAATGAAGTGTGAGATTTAAAATCCTATGAACTACATCATGCAAAAGTGACATCAAATTATGGAATATATATGAATCAAATGTGACATAACAATCATGGAATCTACATACACCAAAAATTTTATCACAATGCAGGGATCTAATGAATCAAGATTCACATTAGAATCCTCTGATTTATATATATAATTCACATTTGAACCTACAAAAATCAAATTTCAATTGAAACGAGAAATAGGGTGTTGAAATGCTACATAGAGCCTGTACTTTTGTATGGATGTGAAGCGTGGACAATGAGCAGACATGCTGAAAAACATCTGATGGCTGTGGAAATGTGGTTTCTGAGGAAAATGCAAAGAATACCATGGACAGACAGAAAAACTAATGAACAAGTCTTTCAAGAAACAAATGATCGTAAACTGATTAGAGACATTACATGTTGACAGTCAAAATTTATACCATGGACAGACAGAAAAACCAATGACCAAGCCCTTCAAGAAACAAATGAAGATCGTAAACTGATTAGAGACATTAGACATTGACAGTCAAAATTTTTTGGGCATGTCATGAAAAGAAATGAATTGGAGAACTTAATGACAACTGGCAAGATCGAAGGGGGAAGAGACCAAGGGTAAGATCGAGAAGTAAAAACCTGGATGGCTTGGCCACGTGGCATGGTCAAGACAGAAACATGGAGCTGATCCACGACTCTGGTGATCGAGTGAGATGGCAGAACATGACCGCCCACGTTTACCAGCACAGCATATGATGGATGGATACATGGGATTTTTTTTTTTTCCAATCACATGCATTACAGACAAATGTAAAAACAAAATCTAAAACACGTGGTTACAAATATATTTACTCTTGACATTGTAAAGCAAAACCTCCACATCCATGGTATCATAATGTCCCTTTCAGGATGATGAAGTTTCCTTCCCAATCACAGGTTCCTGATTAATTCTGTGTGAACTGACTATCTCAGTCCATCACAAGACTTTCAAGCCGTTCCTGCCCCATTAACAGACACATTCATTGACCTTTACTATAGGAGTCACAAAAGTCATGATCTCTTCAAGAGACAATAAATATGGATCACAACACCACCACTTAAAACAGGACAATTCAAGAAGAATATGATACCAACTCAACAATGCAAAGAATGAAAATCAAAACACCACAGCAACTGCAAATGTGCAAAACAACTTCTGCTGAGGCTTCATAAATTTGGTTAGATTCATAACACTAGTGCTGAGCTGTAGAGGATTGTGATTTCAATGAAAAACACATACACACAATTACATACAATATACATACATGCATGCACACACATGCGCATGCACATGCATGCATGCACGCACACACACACATATGTATATGTACATAAATATTTATGTACATACATAAGATATAGGCAAGAACTACAATATTCAATTAGCCTGTTCACAATTGTAACATGCAAGAGCCTGTAACACTATATATCACTATGAATTAAATAGTGTGCCCAAGACACAGTGTGCCTAAATTACATCTTCTGTTCCTTGACCCAGTTTTCTCTGATTACAATGGAATGCAAGTCTCAGGTGGCCCCAGTGGTTCAATTACAGGTGGAGGAAACAATTACACACTATCTGTGCAGAGCAATGATTCAGGCACTCTTTCAGTACATAACTTGTTGGTTACAAACAGCAATTAAGTCTAGCCAACATATTGTTGGTTACAAACATCAACAATTAAGTCTAGTAAACACATTGTTGGTTACAAACATCAACAATTAAGTCAGGTCAAACATGTTACAAACATCAACAATTAAGTCAGGTCAAACATGTTACAAACATCAACAATTAAGTCAGGTCAAACATGTTACAAACATCAACAATTAAGTCTAGTAAACACATTGTTGGTTACAAACATCAACAATTAAGTCTAGTAAACACATTGTTGGTTACAAACATCAACAATTAAGTCTAGTCAACATATTGTTGGTTACAAACATCAACAATTAAGTCTAGTAAACACATTGTTGCTTACAAATATTACCAATTAAGTCTAGTAAACACATTGTTGGTTACAAACATCAACAATTAAGTCTAGTCAACATATTGTTGGTTACAAACATCAACAATTATGTCTAGTAAACACATTGTTGGTTACAAACATCAACAATTAAGTCAGGTCAAACATGTTACAAACATCAACAATTAAGTCAGGTCAAACATGTTACAAACATCAACAATTAAGTCTAGTAAACAAATTGTTGGTTACAAACAACAATTAAGTCCAGTAAACACATTATTGGTTACAAACATCAACAATTAAGTCAGGTCAAACATGTTACAAACATCAATAATTAAGTCAGGTCAAACATGTTGCAAACATCAACAATTAAGTCTAGTAAACACATTGTTGGATACAAACATCAACAATTAAGTCCAGTAAACACACTGTTGGTTACAAACATCAATAATTAAGTCCAGTAAACACATTGGTGGTTACAAACATCAAAAATTAAGTCCAGTAAACACATTATTGGTTACAAACATCAACAATTAAGTCAGGTCAAATATGTTACAAACATCAACAATTAAGTCCAGTAAACACATTGTTGGTTACAAACATCAACAATTAAGTCCAGTAAACAACATTGTTGGTTACAAACATCAACAATTAAATCAGGTCAAACATGTTACAAACATCAACAATTAAGTCCAGTAAACACATAGTTGGTTATAAACATCAACAATTAAGTCAGGTCAAACATGTTACAAACATCAGCATTTAAGTCCAGTAAACACATTATTGGTTACAAACATCAACAATAAGTCCAGTAAACACATTTTTGGTTACAAACATCAACAATTAAGTCCAGTAAACACATTGTTGGTTATAAAAATCAACAATTAAGTCAGGTCAACATGTTACAAACATCAAAATTAAGTCCAGTAAACACATTATTGGTTACAAACATCAACAATAAGTCCAGTAAACACATTGTTGGTTACAAACATCAACAATTAAGTCCAGTAAACACATTGTTGGTTACAAACATCAACAGTTAAGTCCATTAAACACATTGTTGGTTACAAACATCAACAATTAAGTCAGGTCAAACATGTTACAAACATCAACAATTAAGTCCAGTAAACACATTGTTGGTTACAAACATCAACAATTAAGTCAGGTCAAACATGTTACAAACATCAACAATTAAGTCCAGTAAACACATTGTTGGTTACAAACATCAACTATTAAGTCAGGTCAAATATGTTACAAACATCAACAATTAAGTCCAGTAAACACATTGTTGGTTACAAACATCAACAATTAAGTCAGGTCAAACATGTTACAAAAATCAACAAGTAAGTCAAGTAAACACATTGTTGGTTATAAACATCAACAATTAAGGCAGATCAAACATGTTACAAACATCAACAATTAAGTCCAGTAAATACATTGTTGGTTACAAACATCAACAATTAAGTCCAGTAAACACATTGTTGGTTACAAACAACATTAAGTCAGGTCAAACATTTTACAAACATCAACAATTAAGTCCAGGAAACACATTGTTGGTTACAAACATCAACAATTAAGTCCAGTAAACACAT
The DNA here is from genome assembly GCA_963921405.1 of Cepaea hortensis. Taxonomy (NCBI): domain Eukaryota; kingdom Metazoa; phylum Mollusca; class Gastropoda; order Stylommatophora; family Helicidae; genus Cepaea; species Cepaea hortensis. The sequence continues at coordinate 101,683,424 of OY992885.1, read as the reverse complement.
TGTTGGTTACAAACATCAACAATTAAGTCAGGTCAAACATGTTACAAACATCAACAATTAAGTCCAGTAAACACATTGTTGGTTACAAACATCAACAATTAAGTCCAGTAAACAACATTGTTGGTTACAAACATCAACAATTAAATCCAGTAAACACATTGTTGGTTATAAACATCGACAATTAAGTCAGACCATATTTTGCTGTATCTCGTCAGTTGCATTTGCAGAGTTATATTTCAAATGAAGTGAATAAATTAATGATACTTTAGCTGAAACAATTAAAACACACAGTCACAGGTATTGTTCAAATGTGAAGCATCTGTTATCCCCAGGATAATTTCAAATTTAACACAAACTCTTTCTATTGCATAAAATTGGCTGAAACCGCCTATGTGCTAATGCCTCACGATATTAACCACCATTAGCAATTAGGCGGTTCCAGTTGGTTTTGATAGACTTTGCCAGTGATGACATCCTTTGAAGTGTGATTAGAGGGTGGAGCATTGAAGTACAATAGAACTTTCAGCAGAAGTACAATAGATCGTTCAGCTGAAGTACAATAGATTTTTCAGCGGAAGTAGCAAACATCTTTCAGCTGAAATGCAATAGATCTTTCAGCTGAAGTACAATAGATCTTTCAGCTGAAGTACAATATATCTTTCAGCTGAAGTACAATAGATCTTTCAGCTGAAGTACAATAGATCTTTCAGCTGAAATACAACAAATCTTTCAGCTGAAGTACAATAGATCTTTCAGCTGAAGTATAATAGATCTTTCAGCTGAAGTACAATAGATCTTTCAGTATGTTGGATCTTTTCCCCAGAACATGCTGGTGTACTGGGATACGTCCAGGCAGACATACTGGCTGGGTCTGTACTACTGGGTGCACTATTGGTGCACAATACGGCACATGTGCTCAGGGCCCTATGGGAGTGTGTGTAAAGCATGGATGAACAGATAAATAATCAATCTAGAGCAGTGGTTCTCAACCTTTTTTGGCCCATGCACCCATTTCACCATATGTTCAGAATGTCATCCCCACCCCCGCCTCCTTTTATATTTTCTCCCTATAAATCCCACCCTGCCCCTACATAGTAAAAATTTAATCTAAATTTAATAACACATACTAGAACAAGTCTAGACGTCTACATAAAACGTGATTTGCAGGTCTACTTATGTTATAAAATGAATTTCGGAAGGACAAGAAGTACAGAACTATAAAGTATGGAGGGCAAAACAATATTAAGTAGCGAGTCTTGTATTAACACGATCATGAGATAATCTAATTCCACCCCCCCCCCCCCCTGAAAACCCTAAAATTCCCCTCCGGGGGAGAATTCCCCACTGGTTGAGAACCACTGGTCTAGAGAGAATGGACAGGCAGGGAGTGAATAGAGAGTCTGGCTGATATTCAGTACTTCTAAGACACACAATCAGACTGCACCATTGTATTGGGACTCTGTGCTGGCTGTTGAAGATGAGGATAGAGCATGTATGGGAATGTTCTCAGTGCTTGTGATGTTGGATCATGATTCAACTCATATCTTTCAGCAAGGAGATGGCATTCTATGGTGTTAAAAGGTTCAAATTGGGTGTTTCATTAGCTTTTTTCATTAATATTTCTGTTGTCTCAGTGTTACTTGTCATATAATGAGAAGAGACATTTAAGAACATCACAACAACTGGAAAGATCAGTGGTAACACAAGCAGAGGCAGCACGTGAGAAATTATGCTTATGGTCTAAGACTATAGCATGGAGAAGTGTCATCAACAGAACTGTACAGAACATGAAGGACCAAGGTCTGTAGAGGAGAGGCATGAACACCTATGCTACTTTGCAATGTGCATGATGATGCCGATGTTCTAAACTGTATTAAACAGATGGGAACTTCTTCTCCTTTAGCATTGCTTTGGTCCACATGGCCAAATGGATTAGTGCTTGTTTTTAAACATCAGGTGTGCTGATGCTGAGGTAACGGGTTCAACCCCTACACCGGTCAGTTGGACTAAAATGTCGACTGTTAGTCCTTGAATTGGGGACGTAAACTACAAGTACCTCTGAAGTTGGAGTGGGCCCGCTGATGGCAAGGGACACTGATAGCAGGGAAATGTAATCGACAGGTAAAAAATCAGTCCAGTGTACTGGAAGTAATAGCACATGGATAGCCTACACTTGAGTTCAATGCGAGCGAACAGAAACAAAATCTTTCATGTGACATCCAGTCAAGTTAAGAAAAAAGAATAAACAAGACAGACATTGCAGACTAAACAAGTAAGATACTGCAGACTAAACAAGTAAGACACTGCAGACTAAACAAGACATAGCAGAGTAAACAAAAAGTTACATATGGACAAAATTCCTATCATTGGCAGGTGTCTAGATAAGATGATCTAAGAGTTCAAACCTCCAGTATGTCTACAAGATTTTTCTTATTTGTCTATTTTGTTCACTAATGATATGTATAACAGGTACTGTGGCTTGGGGGATAGTCAGACCATAGTTTCATAATCCCCTGTCATACTGAGTGGAGTGTTAGAAATCAGTCACAAGTGATTTGGAAGCAGACCGCTTTGCATTGACTTCAATGCTATGAGGTGTTGGCCGTTTAGAAATCAATGGCAAACTACTGAATTAACATTGTCTAGTAAATTACAAACAGCCAATACAAGCTGAGGTTGATTACAACATCCTGTAGTGGACATGCACATAACTTTAACCTATATGTATGGATTTGTTTTATGTGTGCTAATCAATGCATATTAACTTTAAGTGCCAAAGAATAATATATCGCCAAATGTGAACTCCTATTAGGACAGAAGGATGATATTTCACTATATTAGGGTCATCATGTTATTTGTTTTGTCTTGTGGTATTTTCTGCAATTTCAAAGCTCAATGGATGGAAATTTACATTATACTTGTTCATTTGATTGTGTACCATGTCTGGTTTGGTACTGAATAAGTTAAGTAACATTTTACTTAGTTTCCTAATGCTGCCTCGTAGTTATCTCACTGAGGGAGAAGTTTACATCCTTTGGAATTCATGTTTTTTAGCTGTTAACTGTTAAGCTTCCCTGCCATTCAAACTGTACATAATGATACTACACTAGGTACTAAATGTAAACATTAAAAAATTGCTCTATGAATTCACTCTGAGCTTAAAAATAAATATTTCTTACAAATGTTACCACTACGACAAATATATGATGATTCTATGTAATCACGTTAACGAAAACCCCCGATTGAAGTAGCCTGCCAAAGAATATAGCACAGTCATTATATGCCATTTCCTTGATGAAAGATCTATCCTACTTCACTGCGGCCTACCTACTTTAAATTTAAATCTAAACAGTCATGTTTTGAGTGAGCTTTCAGACATTTTAAGTCCCATCAAATCTATGTTATTTTCCTCATAAATTACTGTATCCGATTATTACAAATGCACTCAACTGGTTTAGCAAAGAACTGTGACCAGAAACCTACATATGTCACCCTACAGACCAGTAGGAAAGGGGACAACAGTCAGAAAAGAAAGAAAAGAAAGGGCCCTCTCATCTTTTTACAGGACCCACCTTGGATTTGAACTCTTATCACACGAATCTTTCTGGAATCCTACCTGGATCTTCCTTTCTTCGATAAACAACTGAATCCAATTAGTAAAATGGTGTGGTAGTTTCGGTGAATTCAAGTCTGACTCGGTAAGTTCTAGTCAAAAAATGTGCAACAAGTGAGAATGCGATCAGTTTGTGCTAGACTCAAGTCTCTGCGATGTTTACGGAAGTGGAGGAATGTCAGGCATGCACGCCGTCTTCGTCATTGTCACAGTTCGTTTTGTTAACTATCATATGGGACCCCTGGAGAATAACTTAGTTTCATGTGGTTTACACTGAAGTCTTAGAAAGAGCGTCCATGCCCAGTATCCACACTATGCTAATGAAGAATCAGATTCGCTGGGCTGTTCACTTGACTCGCATGCCAGATCACAGGCTCCCTAAACGATTTTTTTTACGCCGAACTGTTGTGGTGAACGCTCCCATGGCGGCCAGAGGAAACACTTTAAAGACATTGAAGATCTAAGCTATTGGAATTCATCACCACACTTGGGAGACTGCTGCCAGAGCCGAGATTGGTGGCGTACATCATTAATCAACGGTGTAGTCACTTGTGAAGCAAACAAGACTGCACGAGCGGTGAAAAAAGAAAAAGACGGAACAAAACAACCACTGCATGAGATCCTCCTCCTGAAACATCAGGCATACTTAGCCCACACTGTCAAAGAACATTTCGAGCCAAAATAGGCCTTATCAGCCATCTTATAACTCACGGCTCCAAACTGTCAACCTCATTGGATGAAATGAATGGTAATCATCATTCTTGATGGACAAACACCACAATAGACTGATGAACCGCATATTTAATAAACTAAAGATTGGAGATACTGATGAAGGTAATGACCTTCGGGTAAGGTAATTGACGAGGAGCGGCTATACGAGTGGCTAGAACGCCGGACTTTCCTTCGGGAGACCCGGGTTCGATCCCTCGAAAAGGTGTGGGATATTTTTCTGTCAGGGGCAAAAAAGAAAATCCTAACCTGCACAGTTAGCGGCGACTGCAATAGCCAGGCGGCCTTAATTCCTCAGGCTCAAAGACCCCTCGGCCATACACCGCAAGGTACTAACTATATTGGCAGTAAATGACAGATGAAGGTAATTGAGGAACTAGTAAATTGACAGCCAAACACTTGTTGCGGGAATGTTCGTCATATGCGTTGCAGAGAAAAGTAGTTTGGTTTACACCCTGTCCATTTGAGGACAAACTCTGTGGAGATGTCAACACGATTAAGTTGACTGTTGCTTTCTGTAAATTAATTTATTTCGACGTCTGAATGTCAACAGAGAAGGGGAATGTTTGGCGCCTGTTATATGTTTTTATTGCAGGAAATGGCATACAATTATAAGAAATGATAGACATAATTGCTACAGAAAGTCAAAACAAATGTCTTTGTCTGAATGGCAGAAAAACAGAAAAAAATGGTAATTAAAAAGAAAACAAATGCAGCAGCAAAGTAAACTGAACTAGAATAATGCAGGTCAGTGTGTTCAAGAATAGGGTCTGATTAGAGTTAAATGTGGAATAGCCCAAGTAAAACAAGCATTTCGCAAGACGAAGAATATGTATGTGCATCACATCTTTGTAATTGAAGGTCAGAAAGTTTTGTTAAGATCTACGTGGAGTCAATCCTGATGTACGGAAACGGATCTTGGACGATCAACTGTTTAGTTAGGAATTATGTGGAAGGTGCAGAGATGTGGTTTTACGGGAAACCGATAAGAGCGTAGTGAAGATATCTTGGAAAAAGTTGATGCACAAAGAGAACCAATTACTGGCTTTAGAATTTGACAATACACATGCGTTGGACACAAAGGAAGGGACACGCTAGAATGTATAGGACAACCGGGAAGTTTGAGAGAAAGAGAGGCAGGTGAGACCAATAGAGAAGCTGCTGGACAGTATGGCTTCTGGCATGGGGGGGGGGGGACATCTGTATCAGAAAGGTACGGCAGTACACTAAACTAAATGTTAGTCAGATCTTAGTCTGATATGACACGATACTACCTGCTGTCTGTTAGCGCTGACAGTTAGGCGGCGCACACCAAACCCGACACCCAACATTGTGTCAGAGGCTTCGGGCAAAGGAATGCAATTGTGAGGGTACAAGCCTTATCATGGTGTGAAGACATGCAGCCGCCTAAAGACTAAATGTCATAGCAGGGCAGACCAGGCCTTGAGCTTTGTCGGCAGCTGGTCTATGATCGAAGCTCGACAGGCGGATAGTAAAGCATTGCTTTTCTGATCCAGCAGCTTCTTCATCTTGTCTTGTTCCAGATGTGTTAGTGTTAACATTTCCTCTGGAGTAAATATCCAGACCGAGAGAGGATCATGGTCTCTACAATTAAGCCCAGGCTTTGTGCTATGGACAGGTTACTATAGGTTTTGTTTTACGCACCCAACTATCATATGTCAAAGCGTCAAGGTGTCAGTATAGTACCCTAAACAGAACTCTGTAGATATTAGCTTATAGATAAGATGACCACATTATTGGGTATTCCCTAGGGCATTCATTCTTCCAATGCAACAGTCATTTCAAAGTAACTCGAGTGACCGTTTTCATAAGTAGTTAGTCGTGATGTCTCCTCCATCACCCTCAAAGACGACAACGATGTTTGGCCAGGCTTCACTTCACTTCGTGTCATCGAACTAACGTTAGGAACTCGTCGCTATCGGCTAGGTCGGTAATGCATTGATGTCGGCCTTTGGCAGACTGCACAAGAATGTGTGGGACATAAATGGAATAAGTCTGCAAACAAAGCTCAAAGTCTACAAAGCAGTTGTATTATCCACACTGCTATATGCTTGTGAAACCTGGACTGTTTACTAGCGACATGCTAGGAAATTAAACCACTTCCACACAGTCTGCCTTAGGAAGCCATTAAAGAGTAAATGGCAAGACATGATCCCAGACACTGAAGTTCTAGAAAGAGCATCCATGCTCAGTATCCACACTTTGCTAATACAGAATCAGATTCTCTGGGCTGGTCACTTGACTCGTATGCCAGATCACAGGCTCCCTAAACGATTTTTTTACGGCGAGCTGCGTTGTGGTAAATGCTCCCAAGGCGGCCAGAGGAAACGCTTTAAAGACACTGAAGATCTCACTAAAAGCTTTTGGAATTCATCATGACACTTGGGAGACTGCTGCCAAAGACCGAAAACATCATTACGCAAGGGTGCAATCACTTGTGAAGCAAACGGGACTGTGAAGAAAAGGCTGGACAGAAAAACCACTGCAGAAGATCCTCCTCCTGGAACGTCAAGCATTCTTTGCACGCATTGTCAAAGAACATTTCGAGCCAAAATAGACCTTATCAGCCAGTTTAGAACTAACACCTCCATACTTTCAACCCCACTGGATGAAATGAATGGTCATCATCATTCTTAATGGACAAACATAAGTGCATTGATGATATCGGCCCTATTCGTGCTTCTTCCCACGTGTACTGGTGCATTGTCTGCAAGCTAGTCCCTGCATTCATTGCCCTTTACGCCAAACTTTCCGGGTGTGTACATGCAGTAATTCGAGGCTTTCGAATGCTGTCTGTCCTTTCTGCGCGGAGATTAAAGTTTGGAATTGTCTGCAATGCTCTTATTCTGCTGCCCACGCGAGTAATCTGGAAGCGGCGTTGATCTCCACAGTCACGCTTGATGTGGTTGTCAAATAAGCGCCGCTATCCGCTTTGACGCCGGCTTCCTGGCTTAGAGGTTAGCGACTTTTCTCCGTAATCTCGTATACTCTCGTGGGTAACGTGATGACGGTAAGAATCAGCAGTGGTTCGAATCGCATCTGTAACTTACGGGGTATATGAGCCGGCCGCTCAGAAAGCAATGGCAAACTACTGAGCGTAATCTTGTCAAGAAATCAACATACTGCTGAAAAATGCTGGTGTTGACAGCGATGTCCTGTAAAGGATATGCAAAAAAAAAAATCCTCTTTGACCGTTTTCCCCATGCTTTGTGTTGTCTGCCAACGGTGACCTTGACCTGCATCTCACCCAGCCGTCTGTGTAGGTGATAATATCGAGGGCATGTGAATGCTTCTCTATCGTTCATTCATTCATTCATTCATTCATTCATTCAGTAGCATGTCTTTTGCAGAACCTGGCTCCCATAACAACCTTCCGGAAAACTTCTCGATCACAAGCAATAGATATAGATAATAATTATTGTTACAAATTTTAGAACATAATTTATCCCCCTTAGAGTGAAAGAGTTATTTCCTTTGCTTATAATAGTAATTAATTAATTAGTAAATAATTAGCGGCCATTTTTACTTCCTAATTAGGTCACCAGACATCATATCAAAAAGTAAATAACATGACCAGTTAGGCCTTGCAACCCCGATCGCAGTGATGTATGGTTGTTAAGATGTTCGTTTAAAAACAAAACAGATAGTCTCAAAAAACCAAAAATTTTGATAATCTGGGCTCTCACTTTGACCAGGACGCAAAAAATTCCTTTAGTGAGCACTCTTTTGTGAAAATGTTAGTCCAAAGGTCACGACACTCAAATTTAAATAACTCCGCTAGAATCGAGAAACACAGATCACTGAGGTACTGTTAGATTTGGTTTTTCAAGGCCTATCTATGTGTGGTGATCCCATTGGTAAATACCCAATTTGAAAATCATGATCTAAATACCTAACTGCCAAATTCCTATCAGGATAAGATTCCAAATTGGATCACTTTAATTTTTGTTAATTTTCAATTGTAGTTGCTGTTTGGGAATACATTTTCAGAGGCGGGAGAGGGGGAGGAAGGGACGGGATTGTGGAGAAGCACCAGAATGATAAATCCATTAGCATAGATAAAGATAATTATTGTTACAAATTTTAGAATATAAATTATCTCCCTTAGAGACAAAGAGTTATGTCCCTTGCTTATAAATGCTAATTTCCCATTAGGATTAGATTCCAGATTGGACCAGTTTTGTTTTTATTAATTGCCAATTTAAGTTTCTGTTTGGAAATACATTTTCAGAGGCGTGGAGAGAGGGAGGAAGGGAGCGGAATTGTGGAGAAGATCCAGAATGATAATTCATTGAGCATAACCCACTTCGGTAATATTGCCATTACTTCAATCTGCTTATTATTCCAGCTGAGAACTCCCGTACATAACACTGACTCCAATACACGCCGGCCCGTTTCAGGGCTTATGGCCACAATACTGACAGAGGATTGTCAACCTACTGTTGGCACATGACCGTCATGACAAATGACAGTTTGTTACTGTGTGCAACAAAGAAAAGGCGTAATATCTACATCCCATGACGGAGACCAGAGATGGAGCTATACTTCTCCATAGCACAAAGTCTGGACTGAATTGCAGAGACCATGTGTTGCCCATGCAGCATGATAGCCCCTCTCCCCCCTCTCTCTCTCTCTCTCTCTCTCTCTCTCTCTCTCTCTCTCTCTTCCCCCCCCCCCTCTCTCTCTCTCTCTCTCTCTCTCTGTCTCTCTCTCTGTCGGATTCCCTAGGTAATTCAAGAGGAAATTTAACACATTACATGTGGAAAAAGACAAGCTGCAGAATCTGCCGGATCAGAAAAGCAATGCTCTAACTGCCCACCTGTTGAAGCTTCGATTCTAGACCAGTTGTTGGCCAAGACTTAAGGTCTGCCCTGCCATGACATTTAGTCTTTAGGTTGCATTTCCTCACACTACGATAACGCTTGTCCCCTCCCAATTGTACAATGGGGTGTCGGATTTGGTGAGGGCTGCCAAACATTTTCCGCTAATAGAAAGCAAGTAGATCCGTCTACTGTTATATGGTAGCTCAGTCATATCTGACTAAAACCTGTTCACAACCAACAAGTGATGTAATCATCCACACTGATGGCTCTGTACTAAGAAGCAAAACAAACGCCAGGGTGTTCATAGTCCAGGTTAATGGACTATTTAGTGCAGGAGAGCATGGCATATGATACCACAATTAATATGAGAATGAAGGTGGAGGGAGACATTGTGGTGTGTCGCTTGCTGGAGGGTAAACAGCACAGACATGTCGTGATTTTAGCGGACTCAAAGAGTATACCGAGCTGGGTGAATCAGGTATGCTTCATGCAGAACGGCATGTGTCAGTTTAAAAATCTGTGATAAAGGCCATCCGTTAGATCTTTTTCCCCAGGGCATGCTGGTGTGTTGAGAAATAAGGAGTTGGTCATACTGGCTGGATCTGCCCTGCTCGGTGGGGGTTTTAGTGCACAATAAGGCAATTGTGGTCAAGGCCCTTTGGGGTTGTGTTTATAGTGTCGAAGAACAGATACAACATCATTGCCAGGAAAGAATAGTGGGACATGGAGTGACCAGAGTATCTGGCTGACACCCAGTTCTCCATAGATGGGCCGGAGGAACACAAAATGAGACTGCTACCTTTAGTATTGGGACTCTTTGCTGGTTGTTGAAGATAAGGACGGGAAAAAATCCTGGACACATGGTTCTCACGTTCCAGGGTGCAAGCCGTAGCTTGAGGTTTCTATTTTCTTTTTATTTGTGCCTGGTGCATTGGTTTTACAACCTGTGATTCATATTTTGTCCTAGCCCCAAGCACCCATTGAAGCAGGCAGGCTGTGGCGAATCAGCACCCAATTGGCGGGGGCTGCCCGGCTTGAGGCGGGCGGTAGCTGATGAGTGACACCTGTAGGTGTCTCCCACCGTCAGCGGAAACTCGTGTCGCCCCATGCCTACGCCAATTGACAGGGACTTATAACCCGTAACAGTTGCCTCTCGCTTTGATTCCGAGACCGGTTAAGACCAGGGATGGAGTTATTGCCTCTCCATAGCACAAAGCCTGGGCTAAAATATAGAGATCATGTGTTGCCCATGCAGCATGATCTCTCTCTCGGCCTGCCTTGTTAACTCCAGAGGAAAGGTAACCTCTACATCTGGAACAAGACAAGCTGCAGAAGCTGCCGGATCAGCAAAGCAATGCTCTAACTGTCCGCCTGTCGGAGCTTTGATTCTAGACCAGCCGCCAACCAAGGCTTAGGGCCTGGTCTGCCATGACATTTTGTCTTTAGGGTGCATTTCCTCGCACCAGGGTAAGGCTTGTACCCTCCCAATTGCGCTCTTCCGTCCGAAGCCGTTGGCACAATGTGGGGTGTCGGGTTTAGTAAGTGCCGCCCAACGTTCGGTGCTAACAGAAAGCAGGTAGTACCGTCTACTGTTATACGGTAGCTCAGTCATATCTGACTAAGACCTGACATACGACATAAGTGCGGCGCACGTATAAGAATATCCCAAGGTTTTGGCTCTTCGCTATCTCGACTCAGAACCAAAGGAGAAAGTAGAGAAGATGATATTACTGACAATTCGAAAAATGGCACAATGAAAAACATGTGCCTGCTAAAAATTTCCATATTTAACAAGAAAATATATAGTTGCTAAGTGTGATATATTGAAACTGTCTACAGGTATTAACATAAGTATGGAATGAAAATTACGTTTATTATATTTTCTTATTGCACACAAGACATCATGTATCTTGAAAGATTTATAAGATAATTTACATAAAACTGCTTCTATCAATTTCACTTATTAAATTGTAAAAAATACAGATAACAGAAAAGATGAACATTAAATATATGAGATATTGATAATTATAAGTGTTATAAATGTGATAATAGTACTTATCTCCCTTAGATTGAGAAAGATTATCTCCATTAGATAGAGAAAGATTAAAAGAGTTATGTCCATTCTTATAAATGCTAATTTCCCTTTCGGATCAGTTTCCAAATTGGACCAATTTTAATTTTAATAATTGTCAATTTAGGCTGCTGTTCGGAAATAAATTTTCAGAGGCGTGGAGAGAGGGGGAAGGGAGCGGGATTGTAAAGAAGAGCCAGAATGATAATTCATTGGGCATAACCCACTTCGGTAATATTGCCATTACTTCAATCTGCTTGTTATTCCAGCTGAGAACTCCCGTACATAACACTGACTCCAATAGATGCAGGCTCTTTTCAAAGCTTATGGCCACAATACTGGCTTCCAGAGGATTGCCAACCTACTGCTGGTACATGGCCGTCATGACAAATGCAATTTGTTACTGTCTGCCACAAGAGAAAAGGTGTCTATCGTCTGTCAAAGCGACAAGGTGTCAGCATAGTACCCTAAACAGAATTCTGTAGGTAGACAAGATGACCAAATTATTGGGTATTCCCATATGTATTCATTCTTCCAATGCAGCAGTCATTTCAAAGTAACTCAAGAGACCATTTCCATAAGAAGTTAGTCGTGATGTCTCCTCCATCACCCTCAAATACGACAACGATATTCTTGGCCAAGCTTCATTTCAAATCATTCACTTCATTTCACATGCTGTTGCGTCCTCAAACATGACGTAAAACTATATGCAACAAAACATGTTGGAACTGAAGAATGTCGGCTCAACTTGAACAACAGGAACAATGATCAAACCTGTGAACTGTGACATATTGAATCCGGACCCATGGCTGACAAAAGTTCAATGCCGTTTTATTGAGCATCTATTTACAAAGTCAAATTACTATATCTGCCGTTGACTCCTTCCAGAGTGCCTGTTCTTACCAGGTCAGCATTCGAAAATATAGGAGCTCAAAATACTGAGATAAGTTAATGACCTGTATAACTAATGGCCAGTGTCTTGCTTCAGATATCACGTAGTATCACCTTGAGTGTGACCAGTCTGTCCTTTCGTTGTTTCTCTTCTTGTCTAGTTCGTGTCCTCGATTCCTTCACATTCAGGATACTAAGCTCTTGTATCAATGTTTCTTATCGGTCCATCCCTGGATTCATACTAGTTATTAGCTCCAAGCCACTCCATTTTATCCCACGATCTTTAAAGCATGACTCCTCTTTCCATGTCCATGTCGGTTCCTAAATCAATCAATCAATCAATCATTTTCAACTCCACTGGATGAAATGAATGGTCATCATCATTCTTAATGGACAAACAACAACATAAGTGCATTGATGATATCGGCCCTATCCGTGCTTCTTCCCACGTGTACTGGTGCATTGTTTGCAAGCTAGTCCCTGCGTTCATTGCCCTTTACGCCAAACTTTCTGGGTGTGTACATGCAGTAATTCGAAGCTTTCGAATGCTGTCTGTCCTTTCTGCGCGGAGATTAAAGTTTGGAATTGTCTGCAATGCTCTTATTCTGCTGCCCACGCGAGTAATCTGGAAGCGGCGTTGATCTCCACAGTCACGCTTGATGTGGTTGTCAAATAAGCGCCGCTATCCGCTTTGACGCCGGCTTCCTGGCTTAGAGGTTAGCGACTTTTCTCCGTAATCTCGTATACTCTCGTGGGTAACGTGATGGCGGTAAGAATCAGCAGTGGTTCGAATCGCATCGGTAACTTACGGGGTATATGAGCCGGCCGCTCAGAAAGCAATGGCAAACTACTGAGCGTAATCTTGTCAAGAAATCAACATACAGCTGAAAAATGCTGGTGTTGACAGCGATGTCCTGTAAAGGATATGCAAAAAAAAAAAATCCTCTTTGACCGTTTTCCCCCATGCTTTGTGTTGTCTGCCAACGTTGACCTTGACCTGCATCTCACCCAGCCGTCTGTGTAGGTGATAATATCGAGGGCATGTGAATGCTTCTCTATCGTTCATTCATTCATTCATTCATTCATTCATTCATTCAGTAGCATGTCTTTTGCAGAACCTGGCTCCCATAACAACCTTCCGGAAAACTTCTCGATCACAAGCAAGAGATATAGATAATAATTATTGTTACAAATTTTAGAACATAATTTATCCCCCTTAGAGTGAAAGAGTTATTTCCTTTGCTTATAATAGTAATTAATTAATTAGTAAATAATTAGCGGCCATTTTTACTTCCTAATTAGGTCACCAGACATCATATCAAAAAGTAAATAACATGACCAGTTAGGCCTTGCAACCCCGATCACAGTGATGTATGGTTGTTAAGATGTTCGTTTAAAAACAAAACAGATAGTCTCAAAAAACCAAAAATTTTGATAATCTGGGCTCTCACTTTGACCAGGACGCAAAAAATTCCTTTAGTGAGCACTCTTTTGTGAAAATTTTAGTCCAAAGGTCACGACACTCAAATTTAAATAACTCCGCTTAGAATCGAGAAACAGAGATCACTGAGGTACTGTTAGATTTGGTTTTTCAAGGCCTATCTATGTGTGGTGATCCCATTGGTAAATACCCAATTTGAAAATCATGATCTAAATACCTAACTGCCAAATTCCTATCAGGATAAGATTCCAAATTGGATCACTTTAATTTTTGTTAATTTTCAATTGTAGTTGCTGTTTGGGAATACATTTTCAGAGGAGGGAGAGGAGAGGAAGGGACGGGATTGTGGAGAAGCACCAGAATGATAAATCCATGAGCATAGATAAAGATAATTATTGTTACAAATTTTAGAATATAAATTATCTCCCTTAGAGACAAAGAGTTATGTCCCTTGCTTATAAATGCTAATTTCCCATTAGGATTAGATTCCAGATTGGACCAGTTTTGTTTTTATTAATTGCCAATTTAAGTTTCTGTTTGGAAGTACATTTTCAGAGGCGTGGAGAGAGGGAGGAAGGGAGCGGAATTGTGGAGAAGATCCAGAATGATAATTCATTGAGCATAACCCACTTCGGTAATATTGCCATTACTTCAATCTGCTTATTATTCCAGCTGAGAACTCCCGTACATAACACTGACTCCAATACACGCCGGCCCGTTTCAGGGCTTATGGCCACAATACTGACAGAGGATTGTCAACCTACTGTTGGCACATGACCGTCATGACAAATGACAGTTTGTTACTGTGTGCAACAAAGAAAAGGCGTAATATCTACATCCCATGACGGAGACCAGAGATGGAGCTATACTTCTCCATAGCACAAAGTCTGGACTGAATTGCAGAGACCATGTGTTGCCCATGCAGCATGATCGCCCCTCTCCCCTCTCTCTCTCTCTCTCTCTCTCACTCTCTCTCTCTCTCTCTCTCTCTCTTCCCTCTCTCTCTCTCTCTCTCTCTCTCTCTCTCTCTCTCTCTCTCTCTCTCTCTCTCTCTTTCTCTCTGTCGGATTCCCTAGGTAATTCAAGAGGAAATTTAACACATTACATGTGGAAAAAGACAAGCTGCAGAATCTGCCGGATCAGAAAAGCAATGCTCTAACTGCCCACCTGTTGAAGCTTCGATTCTAGACCAGTTGTTGGCCAAGACTTAAGGTCTGCCCTGCCATGACATTTAGTCTTTAGGTTGCATTTCCTCACACTACGATAACGCTTGTCCCCTCCCAATTGTACAATGGGGTGTCGGGTTTGGTGAGGGCTGCCAAACATTTTCCGCTAATAGAAAGCAAGTAGATCCGTCTACTGTTATATGGTAGCTCAGTCATATCTGACTAAAACCTGTTCACAACCAACAAGTGATGTAATCATCCACACTGATGGCTCTGTACTAAGAAGCAAAACAAACGCCAGGGTGTTCATAGTCCAGGTTAATGGACTATTTAGTGCAGGAGAGTATGGCATATGATACCTCAATTAATATGAGAATGAAGGTGGAGGGAGACATTGTGGTGTGTCGCTTGCTGGAGGGTAAACAGCACAGACATGTCGTGATTTTAGCGGACTCAAAGAGTATACCGAGCTGGGTGAATCAGGTATGCTTCATGCAGAACGGCATGTGTCAGTTTAAAAATCTGTGATAAAGGCCATCCGTTAGATCTTTTTCCCCAGGGCATGCTGGTGTGTTGAGAAATAAGGAGTTGGTCATACTGGCTGGATCTGCCCTGCTCGGTGGGGGTTTTAGTGCACAATAAGGCAATTGTGGTCAAGGCCCTTTGGGGTTGTGTTTATAGTGTCGAAGAACAGATACAACATCATTGCCAGGAAAGAATAGTGGGACATGGAGTGACCAGAGTATCTGGCTGACACCCAGTTCTCCATAGATGGGCCGGAGGAACACAAAATGAGACTGCTACCTTTAGTATTGGGACTCTTTGCTGGTTGTTGAAGATAAGGACGGGAAAAAATCCTGGACACATGGTTCTCACGTTCCAGGGTGCAAGCCGTAGCTTGAGGTTTCTATTTTCTTTTTATTTGTGCCTGGTGCATTGGTTTTACAACCTGCGATTCATATTTTGTCCTAGCCCCAAGCACCCATTGAAGCAGGCAGGCTGTGGCGAATCAGCACCCAATTGGCGGGGGCTGCCCGGCTTGAGGCGGGCGGTAGCTGATGAGTGACACCTGTAGGTGTCTCCCACCGTCAGCGGAAACTCGTGTCGCCCCATGCCTACGCCAATTGACAGGGACTTATAACCCGTAACAGTTGCCTCTCGCTTTGATTCCGAGACCGGTTAAGACTAGGGATGGAGTTATTGCCTCTCCATAGCACAAAGCCTGGGCTAAAATATAGAGATCATGTGTTGCCCATGCAGCATGATCCCTCTCTCGGCCTGCCTTGTTAACTCCAGAGGAAAGGTAACCTCTACATCTGGAACAAGACAAGCTGCAGAAGCTGCCGGATCAGCAAAGCAATGCTCTAACTGTCCGCCTGTCGGAGCTTCGATCCTAGACCAGCCGCCAACCAAGGCTTAGGGCCTGGTCTGCCATGACATTTTGTCTTTAGGGTGCATTTCCTCGCACCAGGGTAAGGCTTGTACCCTCCCAATTGCGCTCTTCCGCCCGAAGCCGTTGGCACAATGTGGGGTGTCGGGTTTAGTAAGTGCCGCCGAACGTTCGGTGCTAACAGAAAGCAGGTAGTACCGTCTACTGTTATACGGTAGCTCAGTCATATCTGACTAAGACCTGACATACGACATAAGTGCGGGGCACGTATAAGAATATCCCAAGGTTTTGGCTCTTCGCTATCTCGACTCAGAACCAAAGGAGAAAGCAGAGAAGATGATATTACTGACAATTCGAAAAATGGCACAATGAAAAACATGTGCCTGCTAAAAATTTCCATATTTAACAAGAAAATATATAGTTGCTAAGTGTGACATATTGAAACTGTCTACAGGTATTTACATAATTATGGAATGAAAATTACGTTTATTATATTTTCTTATTACAGGCAAGACATCATGTATCTTGAAAGATTTATAAGATAATTCACACAAACCTGCTTCCGTCAATTCCACTTATAAAGTTGTAAAAAATACAGATAACAGAAGGGATGTACATTAAATATATGAGATATTGATAATTATAAATGTCATAAATGTGATAATAGAACTTATCTCCCTTAGATTGAGAAAGATTATCTCCCTTAGATAGAGAAAGATTAAAAGAGTTATGTCCATTCTTATAAATGCTAATTTCCCTTTCGGATCAGTTTCCAAATTGGACCAATTTTAATTTTAATAATTGTCAATTTAGTTTGCTGTTCGGAAATAAATTTTCAGAGGCGTGGAGAGAGGGGGAAGGGAGCGGGATTGTAAAGAAGAGCCAGAATGATAATTCATTGGGCATAACCCACTTCGTTAATATTGCCATTACTTCAATCTGCTTGTTATTCCAGCTGAGAACTCCCGTACATAACACTGACTCCAATAGATGCAGGCTCTTTTCAAAGCTTATGGCCACAATACTGGCTTCCAGAGGATTGCCAACCTACTGCTGGTACATGGCCGTCATGACAAATGCAATTTGTTACTGTCTGCCACAAGAGAAAAGGTGTCTATCGTCTGTCAAAGCGACAAGGTGTCAGCATAGTACCCTAAACAGAATGCTGTAGGTAGACAAGATGACCATATTATTGGGTATTCCCATATGTATTCATTCTTCCAATGCAGCAGTCATTTCAAAGTAACTCAAGAGACCATTTCCATAAGAAGTTAGTCGTGATGTCTCCTCCATCACCCTCAAATACGACAACGATATTCTTGGCCAAGCTTCATTTCAAATCATTCACTTCATTTCACATGCTGTTGCGTCCTCAAACATGACGTAAAACTATATGCAACAAAACATGTTGGAACTGAAGAATGTCGGCTCAACTTGAACAACAGGAACAATGATCAAACCTGTGAACTGTGACATACTGAATCCGGACCCATGGCTGACAAAAGTTCAATGCCGTTTTATTGAGCATCTATTTACAAAGTCAAATTACTATATCTGCCGTTGACTCCTTCCAGAGTGCCTGTTCTTACCAGGTCAGCATCCAAAAATGTAGGAGCTCAAAACACTGAGATAAGTTAATGACCTGTATAACTAATGGCCAGTGTCTTGCTTCAGATATCACGTAGTATCACCTTGAGTGTGACCAGTCTGTCCTTTCGTTGTTTCTCTTCTTGTCTAGGTCGTGTCCTCGATTCCTTCACATTCAGGATACTAAGCTCTTGTATCAATGTTTCTTATCGGTCCATCCCTGGATTCATACTAGTTATTAGCTCCAAGCCACTCCATTTTATCCCACGATCTTTAAAGCATGACTCCTCTTTCCATGTCCATGTCGGTTCCTAAATCAATCAATCAATCAATCACTTTCAACCCCACTGGATGAAATGAATGGTCATCATCATTCTTAATGGACAAACAACAACATAAGTGCATTGATGATATCGGCCCTATCCGTGCTTCTTCCCACGTGTACTGGTGCATTGTCTGCAAGCTAGTCCCTGCATTCATTGCCCTTTACGCCAAACTTTCTGGGTGTGTACATGCAATAATTCGAGGCTTTCGAATGCTGTCTGTCCTTTCTGCGCGGAGATTAAAGTTTGGAATTGTCTGCAATGCTCTTATTCTGCTGCCCACGCGAGTAATCTGGAAGCGGCGTTGATCTCCACAGTCACGCTTGATGTGGTTGTCAAATAAGCGCCGCTATCCTCTTTGACGCCGGCTTCCTGGATAAGAGGTTAGCGACTTTTCTCCGTAATCTTGTATACTCTCGTGGGTAACGTGATGACGGTAAGAATCAGCAGTGGTTCGGATCGCATCGGTAACTTACGGGGTATGTGAGCCGGCCGCTCACAAAGCAATGGCAAATTACTGAGCGTAATCTTGCCAAGAAATCAACATACAGCTGAAAGGTGCTAGTGTTGACAGCGATGTCCTGTAAAGGATATGCAAAAAAAAAAAAACAACCTCTTTGACCGTTTTCCCCATGCTTTGTGTTGTCTGCCAACGCTGACCTTGACCCGCATTTCACCCAGCATTCTGTGTAGGTGATAATATCGAGGGCGTGTGAATGCTTCTCTATCGTTCATTCATTCATTCATTCATTCATTCATTCATGAATGAATGAATGAATGAATGAACGACAGAGAAGCATTCACACGCCCTCGATTTATTCATTCATTCATTCATTCAGTAGCATGTCCTTTGCAGAACCTGGCTCCCATAACAACCTTCCGGAAAACTTCTCGATCACAAGCAAGAGATTTAGATAATGATTATTGTTACAAATTTTAGAACAGAATATATCTCCCTTAGAGTGAAAGAGTTATTTCCTATGCTTATAACTGCCAAATTCCCATCAGGATAAGATTCCAAATTGGACCACTTTAGTTTTTGTTAATTTTCAATTGTAGTTGCTGTTTGGGAATACATTTTCAGAGGCTGGGAGAGGGGGGGGGGGAAGGGACGGGATTGTGGAGAAGCACCAGAATGATAAATCCATGAGCATAGATAAAGATAATTATTGTTACAAATTTTAGAATATAAATTATCTCCCTTAGAGACAAAGAGTTATGTCCCTTGCTTATAAATGCTAATTTCCCATTAGGATTAGATTCCAGATTGGACCAGTTTTGTTTTTATTAATTGCCAATTTAAGTTTCTGTTTGGAAATACATTTTCAGAGGCGTGGAGAGAGGGAGGAAGGGAGCGGAATTGTGGAGAAGATCCAGAATGATAATTCATTGAGCATAACCCACTTCGGTAATAATGCCATTACTTCAATCTGCTTATTATTCCAGCTGAGAACTCCCGTACATAACACTGACTCCAATACACGCCGGCCCGTTTCAGGGCTTATGGCCACAATACTGACAGAGGATTGTCAGCCTACTGCTGGCACATGGCCGTCATGACAAATGACAGTTTGTTACTGTGTGCAACAAAGAAAAGGCGTAATATCTACATCCCATGACGGAGACCAGAGATGGAGTTATACTTCTTCATAGCACAAAGTCTGGACTGAATTGCAGAGACCATGTGTTGCCCATGCAGCATGATCGCCCTCTCTCTCTCTCTCTCTCTCTCTCTCTCTCTCTCTCTCTCTCTCTCTCTCTCTCTTCCCCCCCCACTCTCTCTCTCTCTCTCTCTCTCTCTCTCTCTCTCTCTCTCTCTCTCTCTCTCTCTGTCGGATTCCCTAGGTAATTCAAGAGGAAATGTAACACATTACATGTGGAAAAAGACAAGCTGCAGAATCTGCCGGATCAGAAAAGCAATGCTCTAACTGCCCACCTGTTGAAGCTTCGATTCTAGACCAGTTGTTGGCCAAGACTTAAGGTCTGCCCTGCCATGACATTTAGTCTTTAGGTTGCATTTCCTCACACTACGATAACGCTTGTCCCCTCCCAATTGTACAATGGGGTGTCGGGTTTGGTGAGGGCTGCCAAACATTTTCCGCTAATAGAAAGCAAGTAGATCCGTCTACTGTTATATGGTAGCTCAGTCATATCTGACTAAGACCTGTTCACAACCAACAAGTGATGTAATCATCCACACTGATGGCTCTGTACTAAGAAGCAAAACAAACGCCAGGGTGTTCATAGTCCAGGTTAATGGACTATTTAGTGCAGGAGAGCATGGCATATGATACCACAATTAATATGAGAATGAAGGTGGAGGGAGACATTGTGGTGTGTCGCTTGCTGGAGGGTAAACAGCACAGACATGTCGTGATTTTAGCGGACTTAAAGAGTATACTGAGCTGGGTGAATCAGGTATGCTTCATGCAGAACGACATGTGTCAGTTTAAAAATCTGTGATAAAGGCCATCCGTTAGATCTTTTTCCCCAGGGCATGCTGGTGTGTTGAGAAATAAGGAGTTGGTCATACTGGCTGGATCTGACCTGCTCGGTGGGGGTTTTAGTGCACAATAAGGCAGATGTGGTCAAGGCCCTTTGGGATTGTGTTTATAGTGTCGAAGAACAGATACAACATCATTGCCAGGAAAGAATAGTGGGACAGGGAGTGACCAGAGTATCTGGCTGACACCCAGTTCTCCAAAGATGGGCCAGAAGAACACAAAATGAGACTGCTACCTTTAGTATTGATACTCTTTACCGGTTGTTGATGATAAGGGTGGGGACAAATCCTGGACACATGGTTCTCACGTTCTAGGTTGCAAGCCGTAGCTTGAGGTTTCTATTTTCTTTTTATTTGTGCCTGGTGCATTGGTTTTACAGCCTGTGATTCAGATTTTGTCCTAGCCCCAAGCACCCATTGAAGCAGGCAGGCTGTGGCGAATCAGCACCCAATTGGCCGGGGCTGCCCGGCTTGAGGCGGGCGGTAGCTGATGAGTGACACCTGTAGGTGTCTCCCACCGTCAGAGGCAACGCGTGTCGCCCCATGTCTACACAAATTGACAGGGACTTATAACCCGTAACAGTTGCCTCTCGCTTTGATTCCGAGACCGATTAAGACCAGGGATGGAGTTATTGCCTCTCCATGGCACAAAGCCTGGGCTAAAATATAGAGATCATGTGTTGCCCATGCAGCATGATCCCTCTCTCGGCCTGCCTTGTTAACTCCAGAGGAAAGGTAACCTCTACATCTGGAACAAGACAAGCTGCAGAAGCTGCCGGATCAGCAAAGCAATGCTCTAACTGTCTGCCTGTCGGAGCTTCGATCCTAGACCAGCCGCCAACCAAGGCTTAGGGCCTGGTCTGCCATGCCATGACATTTTGTCTTTAGGGTGCATTTCCTCGCACCAGGGTAAGGCTTGTACCTTCCCAATTGCGCTCTTCTGAACGAAGCCGTTGGCACAATGTGGGGTGTCGGGTTTGGTAAGTGCCGCCCAACGTTCGGTGCTAACAGAAAGCAGGTAGTACCGTCTACTGTTATACGGTAGCTCAGTCATATCTGACTAAGACCTGACATATGACATAAGGGCGGGGCACGTATACGATTTTTCCCAAGGTGTTGGCCCTTGACTAACTAGACTCAGAACCAAAAGAGAAAGCAGAGAAGATGATATTACTGACAATTCCAAAAATGGCACAATGAAAAACATGTGCCTGCTAAAAATTACCATATTTTACAAGAAAATATATAGTTGCTATGTGTGGTATATCCTATCCTATCCAATTTGGAAAAAAAAAAAAAAAAAACTTTCCACCTTGTTTCAACCAGCCCGTGTGGCATCGGTTATAATAGCGGTGGTTCATGGTGTCTGGATTATTACTTTCTTTATGTGCCAGTAAAGGCTGGCTTATGTTGTGCGCAAACATTGTCTGTGACGTTGGGTGGGGGGTCTGGTTGTCCGGCAAGTCACCCCCACCCTTTTTTTTCGGGTGTTTAAGTCCTGTCCCTGGTTCGTTTGTCCAAGCTGTTGTCAACCCATTCCTGTTGATTATCTCATATGCAGGCCCAACATACCGGTGCTGATCTTTGTCCTAGTCTCTCTCGTTCCCGCCTGGAAATAAATTTTCAGAGGCGTGGAGAGAGGGGGGGGGGAGGGATTGCGATTGTAAAGAAGAGCCAGAATGATAATTCATTGGGCATAACCCACTTCGGTAATATTGCCATTACTTGGTCCTAGCCCCGATCCCCCGTGCTCAGATCCTCCCCCCAGCATATGCATCAGCGTCCGGTGGCTAATAGTGCCAGTTCTGTGTTGGTTGACGAGCTTGTTATTCCAGCTGAGAACTCCCGTACATAACACTGACTCCAATAGATGCAGGCTCTTTTCAGAGCTTATGGCCACAATACTGGCTTCCAGAGGATTGCCAACCTACTGCTGGCACATGGTCGTCATGACAAATGCAATTTGTTACTGTCTGCCACAAAAGAAAAGGTGTCTATCGTCTGTCAAAGCGACAAAGTGTCAGCATAGTACCCTAAACAGAATTCTGTAGGTAGACAAGATGACCATATTATTGGGTATTCCCATATGTATTCATTCTTCCAATGCAGCAGTCATTTCAAAGTAACTCAAGAGACCATTTCCATAAGAAGTTAGTCGTGATGTCTCCTCCATCACCCTCAAATACGACAACGATATTCTTGGCCAAGCTTAATTTCAAATCATTCACTTCATTTCACATGCTGTTGCGTCCTCAAACATGACATAAAACTATATGCAACAAAACATGTTGGAACTGAAGAATGTCGGCTCAACTTGAACAACAGGAACAATGATCAAACCTGTGAACTGTGACATACTGAATCCGGACCCATGGCTGACAAAAGTTCAATGCCGTTTTATTGAGCATCTATTTACAAAGTCAAATTACTATATCTGCCGTTGACTCCTTCCAGAGTGCCTGTTCTTACCAGGTCAGCATCCAAAAATGTAGGAGCTCAAATTACTGAGATAAGTTAATGGCCTGTATAACTAATGGCCAGTGTCTTGCTTCAGATATCACGTAGTATCACCTTGAGTGTGACCAGTCTGTCCTTTCGTTGTTTCTCTTCTTGTCTAGGTCGTGTCCTCGATTCCTTCACATTCAGGATACTAAGCTCTTGTATCAATGTTTCTTATCGGTCCATCCCTGGATTCATACTAGTTATTAGCTCCAAGCCACTCCAGTTTATGCCACGATCTTTAAATCATGACTCCTCTTTCCATGTCCTTTTCCCAGTCTGTTTGTTGTCAAACAACGTCACTCTCTTGTTCACGTTGGTGCGCACTCGTGCCTGTGCATGGGTTTACCTATCGGTTTTTCCCGATCTTGTCTATCCATCATCATCATGTCTGCATGCTATGTGGCACTCAAGACACCATTTTCATAAGAAGTTAGTCATGATGTCTCCTCCATCACCCTCAAAGACGACAACGATGTTCTTGGCCAGTCTTCACTTCACATCGTGTCATCGAACTAGCGTTAGGAACTCGTCGCTATCGGCTAGGTCGGTAATGCATTGATGTCGGCCTTTGGCAGACTGCACAAGAATGTGTGGGACATAAATGGAATAAGTCTGCAAACAAAGCTGAAAGTCTACAAAGCAGTTGTATTATTCACATTGCTATATGCTTGTGAAACCTTAGACTGTTGACCAGCGACACACTAGGAAATTAAACCACTTCCACACAGTCTGCCTTAGGAAGCTATTAAAGAGTAAATGACAAGTCAAGATCCCAGACACTGAAGTTCTAGAAAGAGCATCCATGCCCAGTATCCACACTCTACTAATGAAGAATCAGATTCGCTGGGCTGGTCACTTGACTCTCATGCCAGATCACAGGCTCTCTAAACGAATGTTTTACGGCGAGCTGCGTTGTGGTAAACGCTCCCAGGCGGCCAGAGGGAACGCTTTAAAGAGTCACGGAAGATCTCACTAAAAGCTTTTGGAATTCGTCATGACACTTGGGAGACTGCTGCCCAAGACGGAAAACATCATTACGCAAGGATGCAATCACTTGTGAAGCAAACGGGACTGTGAAGAAAAGACTGGACAGAAAAACCACTATCCTCTTTGACCTAATCACTGGTATCATGAAGGTTAATAGACTACAATGGCTGGGGCATATATAAAGAATGGAAGACAATAGGGAAACAAAACTCGCTTACACTCAGGAAATAAATGACCGCAGACCCGGAGGTAGACCAAGAAGACGGTGGAGAGATAATATACATACAGACCTACAAGCACTGGCAAGAGAAGGTCAACCAGAGAGACGAATGGAGACGGATTGTATTTGCAGCTATATTTAGGGTCACCAGCTATATTTAGCACTGACAGTGATCACCTCTGTGTTCTACTATTCGGGTACAGTGCGTGTGCACCCGCGCGCGCGCGCGCGCGTGTGTGTGTCATCATGAGTTTTCTGGAACTGGCAATCACGTCCGAAAAAAAAAAACAACTCCGGATGAACGCAGAAGAAGAAAAAGAAGAAGACGAACCTCTTCCTGTGGGAAAGTGTTACTTGGAGCTTCACAATTTAATAATTCAACAAAATATTCTTTCCATGTGTTGCACATTTTCTCATTGGTATTTATCATATTCCCATTTTTGTCTTTTAAACCATATGTGTTGTGTTGGTGCCCTCGTTTCATTGACTTCAGTTCTTTAAAAAAAACTTAGTGGATTCGTTTTGCTGGTGATTAGTTTCCATATCTTTGATTATATTACTCATATATTCTCGCTTCTGCTGTCGAACTATTTTTGTAGCCTCTTTACATTCATTTCTATATTGCTCTTCCTTTTGGATGTTGTTGATGTTATTTAGCCATAGCTGTCTGCCTTTCTTTATCCTAATGACTGCTTCTTTACATTTTGGATTGAACCATCTGTTCTTTCTATGCGTGGTTAACACACCGAGACATTCTTCTGGGGTAGATTGAATTGTATTCTTGATGTTCAACCAAGTTTGGTCAAGGATATATATATTATATATTATATATTTATATTATATCCTTTCTTTGCAGTTTGGTATTGCTGATCTGCAGTCCTTTGGCTTCTGCTAGGTTGATGACTCTCCATCCATTATCATTTGAAGTTGTATGTAGGCCTTCCATACCGGCAACTTTTTTATGAGTTTGCTCTCTACCTATTTTTGCGTTGAAGTCTCGCAGCACAATCAGGATGTCTTGTTTGGGGGTTTCTTCTATGACATCTTCCAGATCATTATAAAAGTCTTCTTTAATATCATCTCCTTTCTCTTCAGTAGGTGCATGTACATTAGTCATCGTTATATTTTTCCATTTACCTTTTATTCGTAATTTACTAATCCGATCATTAACAGCTTTAAAGTTTAGAACGTTCCCCCATAACTCTTTTTTGATGACATATCCTGTTCCTAATTCATGTTTATTTTGGGTGTTTCCTCCATATATTATAATCATTCCATTGTGCTCTAAAGTACCCTCTCCTGGCCATCTTATTTCTTGAATTGCTGTTATATCCATTTAATACTCAACCAGCTCCCGGATTAATTCTTCGGCCGCTCCAGCTCGATATAGTGTCCGTACATTCCATGTTCCAAATCTCAAAAGTCCTTTAACGGTCCAAGGTCGATGTCCAAATAAGTCAGTCCGAATTCGAGGCTAATGTATCTGTTTCGTAACAAAATGTTTTTTTTTTTTTACAAAGGTGGGGATGTTAACCCCACGCTTCAACCCCCAACCTGGAGGACCAGGGTGTTTCTATTTGTCTGTTCGCTACCCTTTGACCTGTCCGGCTTGGGAGGCCCTACTGGTAGCTACGCTACTGCCGGCATAGCTCTCAGGGTCATTGAGAAACTCAAGCACCCCCACCACGACATATATCATAAAATAATATATCATAAAACAGTACTTAGTTGTCCATTCATCATTAAAAACACGATATTCATCTTCAATCTTACGTTTGTTATTGACACTCATCATAACGGTACATGAAATTCTGTAAAATTCAACAAAATAACTTAAAAACGAATTAAAATTTTTTATTTCTAAATGCCCTCGTGGGCCGCATAAAATCACTTGGCGGGACGCATGCGGCCCACCCCTGTTTTAGTGAGTCATTTATTATTATTTTCCATGTGTTATAATGCATATTGTGGTGTTGTTGCCCAAGACTAGCTTCATAAGTGATGTATAAGTGAAATAACTTATGAGAGAACAGAGAACAGGAGGGCAGAATGTCAGACGGACCTGCGTGTCCAGTTCTTAACCCTTTGAAAGTAAAGTTTGTTCGTTCGTTCATTCGTTCGTACTCCAAAGGTCATGTGTTCGCTTTCCAGACTCTGCCATTCGGTTCTCGCCTGCAATTTTTTCGAAGATCATTGGGGTCGTCGCTGAAGAGATTTTTCTTCGTGTGACATTTTCAGTTGCTTTTTCGCTGAAGAGATTTTTCTCTGTGTGGTACTTTCAGTTTTATTTTTCGGAGATCATTGGGGTCGTCGCTGAAATGGTTTTTTTTTCTCTGTGCGACACTTTCAGCAAGCAGCACTTTAGAAAAAGACCAAGGCATGGTGGATAACAGAATAACACTTGTTAGGTAACGTGACGACGGTGAGAATTAGCAGTGGTTCGAATCGCGTCGGTAACTTACGGGGTATGTGAGCCGGCCGCTCAGAAAGCAATGGCAAACTACTGAGCGTAATCTTGCCAAGAAATCAACAATCAGCTGAAAGATGCTGATGTTGTCAGCGATGTCCTGTAAAGGATATGCAAAACATGTTTTTTAGTACTCTATTCCCTGAGGGTTGTCACTACTGACCAGTTCCACAAGTGTGGCCATCCACTGCACTCAGTCTGAAGGGCGCCGCATAACCAGGATCATAATGATACTATATAGAATATTCTGGAAAATACAATTCTCCTGCTCATTTGGCTATGCTATTCCAAGGTGTCCATATAAAGTGTCCATTTTTATGTTAGCCGTGTAATACTTCTTGGTTCTAGAATTTTCTTAAATCCATGAATGTTGTCATCCCATTGCATCTATATAATTATTTCCCTAAGTTTGCTACTTCCCCACAAAATTTTAAAGTACCAGGGAATGATTAATCGTCTGAAGCAACTTCCTGTATTTGCCATGGGCTTATATACAGTTGTTTTCCCTAAGCATCCTCCTTTAATTTGATATATAACACAACATATCTGCTTCCAGATTAACAACTTTTAAGTCATAACTGTGAAACACCCTTAATTCCTATTTTTCCACTATCCATTTTTATTTGTTCCAAACCTACTCTTTGTTTGGCACTGCATCAGTTAATATGTTAATCTATGCTGTGTATATACAATCGCCTATCAGCCCAGTTGGTATGGGTTCAAGTCTACAGTGGGTCAGATTTGTTAGATGTATCTGGGATCTTAGACAGGCCCAGCCGTGAATGGGTACCAGGAGATGTTGTGGAGAGTAAAGGCGGCCGGAATGCTACTGACCACATCACAAACCTAGTGCTGAACGAACAAACGAAAATCTTTATTTTCAAAGGGTTAAGAATTTGGCACGCAGGCCCGTCTGATATTCTGCCCTTCTTCTCTATTTCCCCACATACATTCTTTCATTCAAATCACTTATGAAGCAAATTGTTGACAACAAAAGAACAATAAGCATTAAAACGCATGAAACTAATCAATAACAAATGACTCACTGAGGCACAGTTTAACATGGGCATTATAAATATCTAAGGAAGGTGTAACGTGCCATACATATTGTGTCTGGCTGTGCCAATTCTTAAGGATGCCGTTTAGGAGATGAATTTGTTTTGTGATGTAATGGCAGTCTAGGAAGTTATACTTGGGGTTTGGAGAAAGATAATTTTATGTTATCAAAATAATTTATGGAACTGAGGAGAATGAATCGCTTAATGAAAAGCCAGACTTTTACCTCTTCAGGTTTCTGAATATCTGCCAGGCAGGACACTGAAGAAAAATACCCTTGGCTTGGAAACAAGCATAAAACCTGGCGTTTCAAAATTTTGGTGTTTCCAGCAGGCCAGGACGAGGGTGATGTTACATAAACTGCCACATGATGGTGATAATCTCTGTGCGTGTGTGTTTGCTGTCAAGTTTACAGATAAGTACATCTAGATTTACTGTTATGTTAATGAACTTCTCACGTTAATTGTTTTTTTTTTTTTTTTTTAATACAATTATAGCTGATCTCTTTTCAGCCTCATCTAGTACAAGTCTCGCTGGTTAGGTGATGCCACAATTTGGAAAGTCTCGTTTGCATAGAAGTGATTTTATATATATGTTGTTTAAAAAATTTATGTTACATAAATTGAAAACAGATGTATGGTTTACATACCCTTTGAGTATAGTTATTTCTGTACCACTGTTTTTTATACTCTATGTTTACATGAATAAATGTTTAATGTACCAGCCTGCCTGTGATTTGATTTTTCCAAATGTACAGATTTTATGAAATAACTTATCGCTAAATTCAGCAACTGTTGTCATTAGTGTGCTGACAAGTGGTTGCTGCTATCTAACTTTATCTGTTTAAATGAATTTGTACATAAACCCTGTGGAATCAATGAGAGTAGCAAACACATTGTGGAAATATCAGCACAAAAGTACGAACGGAAAAGAATTGAAGTAGGTGATAATAGTATAGGAATTAGTAACAGAAGGCGAGAAGAACTGAGAGAATTTGGAATAAAATAAAGAAGATCATTAAAATGAAAGAGGAAAAAACAACAACATAGAAATGGGAAAAATAAAGGAAATAAATGAAACGAAATAGAAACAAAAACTGATAGAATTAGGAAAAATAAAGAAAATTAGTGAAGCGAAAGAAAGAAAAACTGAAAGAATTGAGGAAAATAAAGGATGTAACTTAAGTGAAAGACAAGAAAAACACAGAATTTGGAAAAATAAAGGAAATAATTGAGAGAACAAAGTCTTACGACGCATCTTTGGGCCCATTAGAGATACACACAGTTGAGAGTGGAAAAGAAGAAGTAACACAGAGATTTATGATCTGTTTAAGTCTCCGCTAATCACTGGTATCATGAAGGCTAATAGACTACAATGGCTGGGTGTCAGAATCTTACTTGGTCATACTTCTGGCTCGCATTTCAAGACAGAGGTGAAACAATTACATGCGTTCAATAACTACACGTTTACGCATGGCAACGATAGTTTTAGGCCGTTTATTCACAAAACGCTTCTCATGGGCAAACTCCCAGAAGTTGCGCTTTTGGCAACACGCAACTTGTACAACATCATTATCACAGAGTAGTAATCATTCATGAGAAATAATACAATATAATAGCATAAAATGGCTCTCACACTGTCTCAGCTCAAACACAGCTCGCTTCACAACTCAACCACGCCATTAATATTACAATCATATCTCAACGCTCACGAAACACTATCACCGCTCTATGTCTGTCCGTCTCGCTGTCCTGAACCTGTCTACCCAACACAGGTATGTTTGGCCAGTTGACGGCTGCTCACAGTTGGTGAGACCCGTGTGGTGTGGTGCGGTGCGGTGCGATGTGGTGCGGTGTGGGTGTGGTGTGGTGCGGTGACCACGGGTCTTAGCCTGGTTACACGTTGACTCGCACTCGGCGACCCTGCCGCAGGACGCCAGGCTATCTGCCCTGTTCTCCTGTTTGTCCCTGTCATACAGGGTATTGGGTCCCTGACACTGGGGCATATAGAAAGAATGGAAGATAATAGGGAAACAACACTCGCTGACACTCGGGAAATAAATGACCGTAGACCCCGAGGTAGACCAAGAAGATGGTGGAGAGATAATATATATACAGACCTACAAGCACTTGGAATCAACGACTGGCAAGAGAAGGTCAACCACAGAGATGAATGGAGACGGCTTGTATCTACAGCAAAGAACCTCAATGGCTCGAAATGCTGAAGAAGAAGAAGAAGAAGAAGAAGAAGAAGAAGAAGAAGAAGAAGAAGAAGAAGAAGAAGAAGAAGAAGAAGAAGAAGAAGAAGAAGAAGAAGAAGAAGAAGAAGAAGAAGAAGAAGAAGAAGGAAGAAGAAGAAATAATTGAAGTCAAAGAGGAGAAAAACTAATAGAATGGGCAAAACTAAATGGTATGATAGTTGGAAACACCTGGTTTAAACAACATAGGAGATTATTTTGCACATGGTAAAACCTCAATAAGAAAACATTCAATCACATTGACTATATAAGTATAAATATGAGATGTTGAAATGCGTTAATAAATGTGAATAAAATGTCTGGTTCTGTCTAACAGCGATCACATTCCATTATGTGAACAAATACAATAACAATTGAGGTTAATTACATAGACTTTACAGGACGTCACAGTTAACCCCAGCATTATTTGGCTGTTTGTGATTTCTTGGCAAGTTTACACTCAGTAGATTGCCATTAATTTTTGAACGACTGGCACTCATACCAATGTATGAAAACCAACACAAGGCTGTTTGCTTCCAAATTGCCTGCAGCTGTGTTTCGAATGTGGGATTGTGAATTGTCTTCGTAGCCACAGCACCAGCTGAAAATTAAAGAGAGGAAGGGAAATTAGGTTTTTAACATGTTATTGGCACCTTGCCGTCTTGACAGACGATAGTTTGTGCTTTAAAGAGGCATAATAACTTTTACCTATTGCGGTAGCGAATGTGACCGATAAGGCCAATTCGCGCTGTAAATGTTCGTTCACAGTGGGTGCATGTGAACACGTGGTCATTTCCACCATCATGCACCATCTTACGTCTCACACGCTCGGTGTGTAACTTATCTGCAATAATTTTCTCCTTTGTCTTTATTCCGTTTCTGATGTTTGCCCTCCATGCAACACGTTCAGCGGCGACTTGCTCCCAATGTGCATTATCAATGCCTGTATCAGTCATGTCCCGCTTACACACATCTTTGTATCGTAGTAGAGGCCGACCCTGAGATCTCTTACCCATCTGTAATTCATCAAAAAATATGTCATTTGGTATTCTACCATCATCCATCCTCCTAACATGTCCTATCCATTTAAGTGGATGATGACTGAGCATGGAATAAACCGTCACACAACCTGATCTTTCCAATACTTCAGTATTTGTGATTTTGTCTTGCCACTTAATACCATGAATTCTTCGCAGACACCGCATATGAAAGCTGTTTAAACTTTTCTCTTGGTGTGAGTAAGTTGTCCAGATTTCACTGCTATAAAGAAGAGTACTAAGGACACAGGCTTGATAGACAAGGACTTTTGTTTTGACAGTAAGCTTCCTATTCTCCCAGACTCTTTTTCTTAACCTGTTCATTGTTGTTGCTGCCTTACCAATCCGGATGTTGATTTCCTGATCTAGGGATAATTTGCTATTTACCACTGATCCTAGATATGTAAAATGGTCTACCATCTCTAGTTCGGCGTCGTCAATAAAGATTGATGGTACCCCATGTACACCTTGTGACATAATCTGTGTCTTCTGTTTGCTAATTGTTAAACTAAATTCAGAACAAGCATTGGAGAATGCAGATAGTAGACATTGCAATTCTTCCTCAGAGTGGGTCGTAACTACAGCATCATCTGCAAAAAGCAACTCTCTGATCAGTACCCTCCTAATTTTGGTCTTGGTCTTCAATCTCTGAGCATTGTAGAGGCCACCATCTGAGCGTGAGTGAATGTATATACCACCATCCTGATCACAAAAGGAATATTTCAGTAGAAGTGAAAAGTATATTCCAAAGAGGGTGGGAGCTAGTACACAACCTTGCTTAACTCCACTCTTGATTTCAAACTCTTCAGAAGTTGCACCACCAATCTTGATTATACCCTTCATGCCTGTGTGGAACGATTCCACAATGGACAGAAGAGTTGGTGGGCATCCAATCTTCTTAAGTGCCTTGAACAGATCCCCACGACTGACCAAATCAAATGCCCTTGTGAGGTCGATGAAGGCAATAAACAGTGGTTGATTCTGTTCACGGCATTTTTCTTGCATTTGTCACAATGAGAATATCATGTCAGTGGTAGATCGGTTCTGTCGAAAGCCACACTGTGATTCGGGGTAGACTTGATCTCCTAGGACTTGAAGTCTGCGCAGAACAATTCTGGCAAATACTTTTCCAACAATACACAGAAGTGAGATACCCCTATAGTTGGTACAGTCACTCCGATCTCCCTTGTTCTTGTACAGTGTTATGATGCTTGAATCTTTGAAATCCTGTGGGACTTGTCCTTGTCGCCAGCATAGCTCTATTAGCTGGTGGATCTGTAGAGTGAGTGTGTCTTGCCCACTCCTGATAACCTCTATTGGAATCCCATCCTTACCTGGAGCCTTGCCAGATGCAAGTTCATTTATAGCACACTTAACTTCTGTTATGGTGGGAAGTGTGTCCAGGTGGTCAAGAGTTGGTAGACCCTCTATGGAGTTGAAGGCATCATCCGCTAGTTTGGTCTCACTTGAGTAAAGCTCCAAATAGTGCTCTACCCATCTGTCCATCTGCTGTTTCTGATCAGTTATGATTTCTCCAGTCAAGGTTTTCAGTGGTGCACTTCTTTTGATCATTGGACCACAGGCTTTCTTTATTCCTTCATACATGCTTCTGATTTTTCCCTTATCACTTGCGATTTGAATGGACTCGCATAACTTGATCCAATAGTCCTTTGCACACTGCCTTGCAGCCTTTTGCACATCCTTCCTAGCTTGCTTTAGCTCACTCAGAGTATTACGCGTTGGTCTTTCCTTGTTTCTTAAGAGAGCTATCAATCAAGGGCTGCAGAATCTGGCTGTTTGCCGCAAACCAGTCCTGCCTCTTATGATCCACAGTGCCGTAAACCCCTAAGGCAGTTTTATAAAGAGTTACCCTAAGTTGGCCCCAATTTTCATTTGCTGTAAAATTTTCTGGTGTATCAGTGAAAGCGTCTTCAAGTTGCTGTTGAAAATGAAAGCACTTTTCAGGATCGTGAGTGTTAATAATATTAATCCTGGGGCTAGATTTGTGTTTAGCTATGTATATTCTCTTTGGTCTCAGTCTAACCCTTGCAACAACCAAAGAGTGACCCGTATCACAGTCAGCACTGTGGTAACTTTGAGTCAATGATATATGGTTCAGATGTTGTCTCCGTGTGATGATGAAGTCCAGCTGGTGCCAATGGCCGGATCTTGGATGTTTCCATGTGACCTTATGCAGCTCTTTTGTTTTAAAAAAGGAGTTTGTAATACATAGGTCATTTCTGGTGCAATGTTCCAGCAGCCTTTGCCCGTTTTCATTCATGCGATCGATGTTGTATCTTCCAAGGCACACTGGCCATGAACTCGAGTCCTTGCCCACACGATCATTGAAAACACCGAGCATATAAATGTAGTCAGATTTTGGAACAGCCTTGATCACGGAGTCTAACTCCTCATAGAACGAATCCTTCACATCATCAGAGGAATCGAGTGTCGGTGCATATGCAGTAATAATGGTGACAAAACCACAAGAGGTTGCGCAAGCGCAGGGATAATAATCTTTTATTACCTCCAGCTGGAATCTCAATCATTCCCAGTAGCGAATTCTTCACTGCAAAGCCCACACCGTGTTGCCTTTTTTCTGCCTGCCCTCTACCCTTCCAAAACAAGGTTAATTGTTTTCCCTGAGTGACCCTTCCTCAGCGAGGCGAGTCTCCTGCAGGCCAGCAATATCAATTTTAAGACGACTCAGTTCGGCATCAATCACAGCCGTTTTTCTCACATCGTCAATAT
The DNA here is from genome assembly GCA_963921405.1 of Cepaea hortensis. Classification (NCBI taxonomy): domain Eukaryota; kingdom Metazoa; phylum Mollusca; class Gastropoda; order Stylommatophora; family Helicidae; genus Cepaea; species Cepaea hortensis. The sequence continues at coordinate 101,649,610 of OY992885.1, read as the reverse complement.
TGGTCAAGTCGGTGGAAAATCCTGGACACATGGTTCCCACGTTCCAGGTTGCAAGCCGTAGCTTGAGGTTTCTTTTTTTACTTTTTATTAGTACCTGGTGCATTAGTATTACAGCCTGCGATCCAGATTTTGTCCTAGCCCCAAGCACCCATTGAAGCAGGCAGGCTGTGGCGGATCAGCGCCCAATTGGCCGGGGGCTGCCCAGTTTGAAGCGGGCGGTAGCTGATCAGTGACACCTGTAGGTGTCTCCCACCGTCAGAGGCAACGCGTGGCGCCCCATGTCTACGCCAATTGACAGGGACTTATAACCCGTAACAGTTGCCTCTCGCTTTGATTCCGAGACCAGTTAAGACCAGGGATGGAGTTATTGCCTCTCCATAGCACAAAGCCTGGGCTAAAATATAGAGATCATGTGTTGCCCATGCAGCACGATCCGTCTCTCGGCCTGCCTAGTTAACTCCAGAGGAAAGGTAATACCTCTACATCTGGAACAAGACAAGCTGCAGAAGCTGCCGGATCGGGTCAGCAAAGCAATTCTCTAACTGTCCGCCTGTCGGAGCTTCGATCCTAGACCAGCCGCCAGCCAAGGCTTAGGGCCTGGTCTGCCCTGCCATGACATCTTGTCTTTAGGTTGCATTTTTACATTTTGTCTTTTGAATATGAGGTTTTATAAAATTGTTTAACAGATAAAGAAATTTAAGAACAACACACATGATTGTGAAAATCAGGCACAATGTAGTAATTGAAATTCTTCCTCCTCATCTTTTGCCCTAATAATTTTGTTGTGAAATATTGCAGAGAGGAATAGATGTAATTGTCTACACTTCTCTTGCAATTTTGCTATTATTATTTAAATTCTTTAATGTCCTGATTTAATCCATCTAGCCAACTCTTCCTGGTTCACCCTCCCATCTCATTTCCGGAAGTTCACATGTAGAACTCTCTAGCCGCTGGGTGATCTTGTTCCATTCTAGTTAAATGTCTGAACCATTTAACTGATTCAGTGCCAAACAAAAAGTAGGTTTGGGATCAAACATGGTACACAATCAAATAAACAAGTATTATAAAATTAATGTCCATTCACTGAGCATTGAAATTGCGGGAGTTACTACGAAACAAAACAAATCACAGGATTACTCTAGTATGGCAATATATCGCCCTTCTGTCTAAATGCAAGATCATATTTGGCGATATATTATTCTTCGGCAATGATTCAGTTAATTCTTTCCTGTCCTGTAAAGGAAGTAATACAGGGTGTATTTTTAATGACTGTGCAGTGTTTGAAAATATTGCCGGTCCAAGTTTTGTATTTACCTATTATGTTCCATGCACTTTACAGAGGGTGAATACAAAACTTGGACCGGCAATATTTTCAAACACTGCACAGTCATTGAAAATACACTCAGTATATAAATTGCTGCCGGCTTCGTGGCTTAGAGGTTATGACTTTTCTCCGTAATCCTGTACACTCTCGTGGGTAACGTGATGACGGTGAGAATCAGCAGTGGTTCGAATCGCATCGGTAACTTACGGGGTATGTGAGCCGGCCGCTCAGAAAGCAATGGCAAACTACTGAGCGTAATCTTGCCAAGAAATCAACATACAGCTGAAAGATGCTGGTGTTGACAGCGATGTCCTGTATAAGATATGAAAAAAATATATATATAAATTGCTAACAATATTTCAAGGGACATAACAAAATACGTACACATAATAACGTGGAAAAAACAAAGATGAAGTCCCATAGAAGGGGTCTAATGTGGGTGTGTGAAGTGTATTTGAAATATTACTTGTTTCTAGGACTGTCTGTGTACAAAGTATATAAATGAACAATAGGAAGTGCTAAAGTACTGCTTCCATGAAACAAGGAAAGAGATATTACTGGAAAGAATACAAGCTAAGAAGAAATTGATGACTGAAGTCATCTTAAAGTTGATGAGCAACACAAAGCAAACATGTCAAAGAAGAATATGACAAGATAAATAAGAAAATTAGCTAAACGATCATTGCAACAACACTGAGTTCAGTTCCATAAAATATGAAAAACATGCACAAACAGCAACACTTGGATGCCAGGGAGAAAAACAAGTAAAATACGGGATACATGAAATAAAACACAAGAGGGATATTAATGGAAGACAATCCAGCTGCACGGCCGAGCCACCTTAACCACATCTCCAATTGCATACAGACCACGCCTCTAAGCCCCTTCCATCACACCCCTAGACCACAGCCATGAGCTGTTCCCATCACATCCCTAGACCACAGCCATGAGCTGTTCCCATCACATCCCTAGACCACAGCCATGAGCTGTTCCCATCACATCCCTAGACCACAGCCATGAGCTGTTCCATCACATCCCTAGACCACAGCCATGAGCTGTTCCCATCACATCCCTAGACCACGTCTCCAAGCCCCTCCCATCACATCCCTAGACCACAGCCATGAGCTGTTCCCATCACATCCCTAGACCACAGCCATGAGCTGTTCCCATCACATCCCTAGACCACAGCCATGAGCTGTTCCCATCACATCCCTAGACCACAGCCATGAGCTGTTCCCATCACATCCCTAGACCACAGCCATGAGCTGTTCCCATCACATCCCTAGACCACGTCTCTAAGCCATTCCCATCACATCCCTAGACCACAGCCATGAGCTGTTCCCATCACATCCCTAGACCACAGCCATGAGCTGTTCCCATCACATCCCTAGACCACGTCTCTAAGCCATTCCCATCACATCCCTAGACCACAGCTATGAGCTATTCCCATCACATCCCTAGACCACAGCCATGAGCTGTTCCCATCACATCCCTAGACCACAGCCATGAGCTGTTCCCATCACATCCCTAGACCACAGCCATGAGCTGTTCCCATCACATCCCTAGACCACAGCCATGAGCTGTTCCCATCACATCCTTAGACCACAGCCATGAGCTGTTCCCATCACATCCCTAGACCACGTCTCTAAGCCATTCCCATCACATCCCTAGACCACAGCCATGAGCTATTCCCATCACATCCCTAGACCACAGCCATGAGCTGTTCCCATCACATCCCTAGACCACAGCCATGAGCTGTTCCCATCACATCCCTAGACCACAGCCATGAGCTGTTCCCATCACATCCCTAGACCACAGCCATGAGCTGTTCCCATCACATCCCTAAACCACAGCCATGAGCTGTTCCCATCACCCTAAGTCATTCCAGTCTCTCATCTAACCTGCTGCCAGCACCGCCTTTAAGCCACACCCCCAGACCAAAGCCATAGGCTGCTCCCATCACGCCTCTAAACCATACCCTTAGATCAAAGCCACAGGCTGCCTCCACTACGCCTCTAAGCCACTCCCACCACACACCTAAACCATAGCCTTAGGCTGCTACCACCACACCCCTAGACCACAGCCGTCCATTGCTCCCATCAAACCCATATCATTCCAGTTTCACCTCTACCCTGTTCCCACCACAACTCTAAGCCACTCCCATCACACCCCTGGACCACACCCCTATACTATAGCCTTAGGTTGCTCCCATTACGCCTCTATGCTACCCCACCATACCCCTGGATCACAGACATAGGCTGCTACCACCACGCCCCTAGATCACAGTCATAAGCTGTTCCCATCATACCTCTAAGTCTAAGCAAATCCCACCACGTCCCTAGACTACAACTAATTCACCCATAAGTCATTCGTCTCAGCTCTAACTCTAACCTGCTCTCACAACAACACTAACCACTCCTCAATCAACCAGGTATGCACCTCCAACACTGCCTGTCTCTCGTCTTGATTGCACATTTTGTCAGACTGCTGTGCGTCCACCTCTTGATATTATGTTTCCACCTGTATCGTTGTCTACCAAGTCGCGTTTCTTCAACCTTCCCCCGGTATGGTTTGTATGTGTTATGCCTTTTAACGTGGCCGAAATATTTCACTTACCTCTTTGTTATTTCTTTCACCAACTCTCTTTTCATTCTTAATTTTTCTAGAACCTCTGTATTCGACTGTTTTTGTTTCCATTAAATATGACATATTCTGCTATAAATCCACATCTCCAGGGCCTCTATTCGACTTTCTAATTGTTGGTTCATTGTCGAAGCCTCCACGCCATATAGTGTTGCTGACAATACTACCTCAACTCTAAGAGTTGAGTTGAATCAAGAACCGACATCATTGCACACGGGGCATTCCCATAAGCGCTGTCATCGTCTTCAACAGCCAGCGCAGAGTCCCAATGCTATTGGTGTCCGTTAAAATATGATTATATGTCCGTCTTGCTTTAACTTTTAGTGACGACTGTCTACCAGATCCAATAACCACCCCCAGCTGCTGCATTATCTCTAGACCACGATAGTCTATTTGTCCTTCTGCAGTGTTCACGCATTCCCAGAGGGATATTAGCACATTTGCCTTATCATGCATCAAATCACCCCTCAATGATGCAGCACCAGCCTAGTTCTTGTTCATTCCCAACCACACCAGATGGAGAAAAGATCCAGGGAATGCTCACAACCCGCGACACCTAAATTGTTGTATACCATGCAGCACGAAGCAGACCAGCCTTCACCCTTGTCAGCATGCTTTGTGAATCAGTCACAATCACGACATACTTTTACAGTTTGTTCTCCAACCAGCAACCAGAGAAAAGCTGCAATAACCGCCTCTATCTCCATTCTCAGACTTGAGCTTGTGGTGTCATATGCCAAGCCCTCCTTTTCCAAACATTGGCTTTTGCTACGAATCCACAGCACTATGTTTTGCCTCTTAACACAGAAACAACGGTATAGATAATTACATCGCCAGGACCTCTATGATCTATGCCACACCTCTTGGTCATCCCTGCATACGGGTGCCATGTTTGTACACTATCCAATCTGCCTGAGAGTGTCTGTAGTACAGTGGTTCAGTCGTCTAATTCGTTTTCAGAACACCATGAGTTAGTAGTAATAGTTTTCAGACTGTCATTCAGCACCTTGTCCTCTTGACAGACGATAGTTAATAACAGAGATTATTATGGACAAATGGCACCAATACTAAAGAACATACATGTATTAATAACTACTAAGAAAGCACTTTACAGCACAATCTTCCTACCAACTCTATGTTACCAATGCTAAACTGGGCAATGACAGAAAAAGAGAAAAGAAAAATCACAACAACAGAAATTAGAATTTATCAAGAAGAGATAAGATCAGAAATTAGGAAATCAGGACTAAAGTAGGGGTTATAGCTGCGCTAGATTTTATTAGAAGGCAACAAGTCAAATGATTTGGCCATGCAAGTAGGTTACCAATTAACAGTATGCCACAACAAGCAATGATGTACAGACAATATGGAAGCAGGGGAAAAGGGCGCCCACGTAAACGATGGACGCAGGGAATAACAGAGTCCATGGGGATATCGATACATGAAGCCCATAAGCGGGCACTCTCCCGCTGTGTATACTTCACCTCAACACCGCAAGGTACAAGAGGAACATGATCAGATATGATGAGATTATGCTTGTTTTTGGTTTTTTTTTAAGCACAATAACTATCATAGTTATTGTGCTTTAAAAAAAATGCATAATAACCTCTGCATAGCACAAAACCTGGGCTGAATTTTGGAGACCATGTGTTGCCCATGCAGCATGATCTCGCTCTCGGCCTGTCTAGTTTACCCCAGAGAAAAGGTAACAACAATACATCTGGAACAAGACAAGCCTTAGAAGCTGCCGGATCAGCCAAAAAAAAATGCTTTAACTGTCCACCTGTTGGAGCTTCGATCCTAGACCAGTTGCCGACCAAGGCTTAGGGCCTGGTCTGCCCTGCTATGACATTTAGTCAGTAGGTTGCATTTCCTCGCACAAGGAGGACAAGGCTTGTACTCAACCAGTTGAGCTCCTCCGCCCGAAGCCGTTGGCACAATAAAGCATGTCTCTCTCTCTCTCCACACACACACACACACACACACACGCACGCACGCACGCACACAAACACACAATTTTCAACAATATGTTTGATTAATTTATGAAGTACTTTGAAAAAGTTATGTCTATCACATAGTTGTGTATTTGTTGTTCTGATTGTTATCAAATATAGTTAAGTAATTATTTTGTATATACTATTACACAGATATCGTATTTTTATATGTTATATTACTTATAATTACTGTAAAGAGGTTCCTTCTATTTTAACGCTATGATTGTTTCAACTAAATAATACATATCATTTAGTCAAGAATTCATTTGTATATAAAATCGCGCAGACGATGTTGTTTTAGTATTATATTAATATTTCCCTGTATGCAGCCATGGATATGGTCAAGGGTCATAGACTAAGACGAGGCAGGTCGTGGATGGCACAGGCAGAAAGATCTATACGTCAGGTGTGTGATCTAGAGATCATTAGTCGTGAAAAAGAGTGAGTTCAAGTATCAGAAAACATAAAGGACTGGCACAATGTAATAGTAACACTGGGTCGTAATGGTAACACTAGTAACACAGTGCAGAGAATGGGCAGCGGGCCGCACTGAGTTTGAGGTGTAACAACTGATTCAGAGTAACACACATCACGGTGACATAGTCATCTACACTGATGGGTCAGTGAGAAACAGACGGAGTGGTTGGGGTTTTATTGCGGAGGTTAATAGATGAGTCATGAAAAAGAAGAGTCTAGCATATGAGGCTACGACCTACAGCATGAGAATGGAGGTGGAAGCAGTAACAGCGGCATTCCGTTGGTTAGAGAAGACCTCTGCAACTCACATTGCATTCATTACGAATTCAAGGAGTATGCTTAGTAAGGTGAAGAAAAGAATGTTTCGCGTGGAATGGCTATCCTCGTTTCAGAGATTGTGAGTATTGTATGGATATGTTGCCCTGACCATGCGGGGGTGCGAGGGAATGAACAGGCTGATAGGCTGGCAGGGAGTGCACCTCTGTGTGGTAGATCACGTATGGATAAGGGAGAGGTGGTCGTGTGCCTGTGAGATCAGGTGAAGAAGGCGAGGGAACAGATTGAAAACTCGTATGTGGAAAGAAAGATATTGCGGGGGATCGATAGGGCTTCTGGAAGAATATCAAAACTGAGAGGGAAGACCAGGAGAACTTTCAATCAGATAGCGGTAGGAACGATTAGTAGTATGACTCTTCGCTGCCTGTTGAACGAGGGTACGGAGCAAGTATGGAAATGTCCTGAGTGCAGTATGTCGGTTCTTAGCTCAACACTCATCTCAACTCAACATTTCAAGAATTTGTGTGGTCATAAAGTTCACAGTTTCTCTACTTCATGTTATCCAAAACCACAGATGTTTAGTGATGTTTTGGATATAAGGTTGGATCATTTGTCCCGCGTATTACTCGGCATTTGTTGATTTATTCTCCTCCTCTTTTCCTGAGCATGTTTATGCAAATAGTAAACGAAGTGTCTATTCGTAGAGCCCTACCAATAGACAAAGTGTCTATTCGTAGAGCCCTACCCATAAACAAAGCGTCTATTCGTAGGTTGATCACGTGAGCGTCTTGGTAGAGCCCTACCAATAAACAAAGCGTCTATTCGTAGGTTGATCACGTGAGCGTCTATTCGTAGGTTGATCACGTGATTATTCCCTGTCCCTATACAATGTAATATGTATATGCCATTTGTTGTAAAGTAGATTGTTATTTTATGACATGTATACTCAATATCATCATGTATGTATAATAAATCATGAAAATAAGGGTATTTTCTCTTTGTGTGTTTTCTTGTCGTTGTAAAATTGTTTGAATTAACAGTCCTAGATTTATTATTTAGTTGGTAGAGGAGAGGCAAGGAACCACCAAAATGTTAATTTGTATACACAGTAAAACTTCATTGTATTCCTTGGTTCTCCAAAACTATTGAATGGTCTCAAACCACTGAGCCAGTAACAGCCAATAACAGTATCATTCCAATAACTTAAAAGGGCAACGTTAAAGTACTGAAAATTATTAGACGTTGTAGTAACAGAGAGTGCAAGGAAAGGACCCCTTGAATATCAAGAAAATGGTAATATCAAAGAAAATGGTGACACCAAAATGTGAATAGAAATAGATGGAAAAATCCAAAACCAAGTGGATAGTTTTAGATACCTAGGGGCATTTGTGGCATCAGATGGAAGATGTACAACAGAGATTAGGAGCAGAATCGGACAGGCAAAGGCCGCATTTCAGAAAATGAAAAGTATCTTGTGCAATAAGTCACTACCACTGAATGTAAGAAAGAGAGTGCTGAAATGCTATGTAGAACCAGTTTTGCTGTATAGCAGTGAATCTTGGAATGTAAATGAACAAAGTAAGAAGAAATTAGAAGCAACAGAGATGTGGTTCCTGAGACGAATGTTGCGAATTCCTTGGACTGCCAGAGTAACTAACGATGACTGCCTGAATCAGGCTAATGAAACTAACAATAAGACAGAGACAAACATCTTTCTTCGGTCACGTAATGAGAAGAGAGGCATTGGAGAACATCGTAACAACTGGGAAGAGAGGCAGAGGCAGACCAAGATAAATGATGCTGAACCAAAGACCGAGATTTGTGGAGAGCCATGAACGCCTACGCCAACTTTCTTCGCAATCCCGTTTATCCACGCTGGGACAGACAGAACTAAAAAAAAATTAGATTTGAAGAGAAAACTACAGAAATCAGGTGATCGAGTGAAATGGCGAAACATGACCACCCGCGCTTTCCAGCATGGCACACGATTAATTGATTGATTAGTCACTGGATAACATTGATGTTGTGCACATAAATTGGCCCGTCGGCACTGCACTTGATGATCGCCGTATTGAGATGAGAGAAATGAAGAGATGAGGTGAGCTGATAACCGAAAAAACCGCCTGTTTGTTTCTCACCACTGACCCATCAGTATAGATCACTGTTATGAGCGTGTACTGAAGTAACCACATAACATAACAGATAGGTATATGAAGAATAAGTTTGGTTGAGTTGAGTTGTTGTTGTTGTTTGTCCATCAAGCATTCACTTCGTCATTGATTGTGACACGGTGCTGCCAAGATAGGTGAATTCCAATAATGCCACTCCAAGAGGTGGTCTCCGTGCCTACTAGGAGCCACAGGCACGAGCTGGGTGTCGGACTTGGACCAGTGGGGGATGGGTCCTGAAAGGACATGAGAGCCATCCTTACCAAAGGTGCTACCAATGCCTGACACCCCGTACCCCCCTATATGGTTGACTCTCTGTGTGTATGTATGCGTGTGTCTGACTCTCTATCTGTCTGCCAGTTTATATCAGCTGTTTATTTGTCTGTATCTCTGACTGACTGCCTGCGTGCCTCTCTCTCTCTCTCTCTCTCTCTCTCTTTCTCTCTCTCTCTCTCTCTCTCGATCAACCTGCCTGTTCAGAGTATTGGGCATTTCCTTGAGTTGAGTTAAGAACCGAGTAGATGTACACTGGGGCTTTGGGGCCAAAAGGGTGGTGGCAGTGGAGGGGCGCCAAAAGAAAGCCCCCTAGGGGACCCAACCCCCGGGGGGGGGGGGGGAGCCAAGCGTATGCATGGCTAAATACACAGATCCGTCAGTCTCTAACTGGTTGGTGTGTAAGTACACTGATGACTTCACCTCTCTCTAATTGAAAGTTCAATCCACTCTAATCTTAGCAATTCGACGAATCTTTGCATTATAGTCCTTTACATTCTCTTCGTACCAGATTCAGTGATACTCCTTGTCATATCCACATTCTTTACATACTTCTAGGAGGTTGTTGACCCCCTTCCCGCATTTCCGACATGGTTTAATACATGAACCCTTCCGTATTAGCTCCGGGATGCAGAGGATGGGCCCCGGGGGTTGGGTCCCCTAGAGGGCTTTCTTTTGGCGCCCCTCCACTGCCACCACCCTTTTGGCCCCAAAGCCCCAGTGTACATCTACTGAACCGACATCACTGCACTCAGTACATTCCCATACGTGCTCCATCCTCATTCAACAGCCAGCGAATAGTCTCATCCACTCATATCCAGTACTGAATGCTGTAAACCGTCCTTGATGCAAAGTGGTAAGTTTGACGTAATGACGTAAATTAGAAGTATCAGAGAATCCCACAGCCAAAACGCTAATGAATCTAGGGGATTGACGTAGTAGGACAGAGACGTCACGAGAAATTGTCAACAACAACAAACAGGCGGACTTGGGAGCTTCATAGGAGCGGCAGGTGGATAGTTAGACACTAAAGTTTTAGTTTTGTTTAGTCGATGGATCAACATCACGGCACACAGGTGCAACCCACAAGTGCTCCGTTCTCCTCCTAACTCAAACCTGAGTCTGGAGAAACTCAGCTCAGTGCACGCAGTCCGTAGCATCGGCGAGGATCCTGTAGTAGATTTTTAACTCGAAATTAATACACACGGGCGTCCGAACTCACTACCCAGAGACCACGGGAAATTTATTACTACAGGTGCACGAGAAAAAAATCCCGAAAAAGACACGAAAGTGGTTAAGTAGGCAGGTAGATGGGTTGTTAGACAAATAGATGGTTAGATAGGTAGATATGTTGGTAGGTAAACAGGTAGGTAGTTAAGTAAGCAGGTATGTGGGTAGCTAGGCAGGTAGTTGGAAGAGTAGGTAGATGGGTAGCTAGATCCAACCCGACACTTGCTCGTCGATCATCTGTGTTCCCCATGCCAATTCATACATCTCTTTCAACCTCTCCCTGCAATACTCTGAACAGGCAGGTTGACCGGCCAAGAGTGAGAGAGAGAGAGAGAGAGAGAGAGAGAGAGAGAGAGAGAGAGGGAGAGGCAGGCAGTCAGAGATACAAACAAATAAACAACTGATATAAACTGGCAGACAGATAGAGAGTCAGACACACGCATACATACACACAGAGAGTCAACCAGACATACATATGCATATGGAAAGACAGACAGACAGTTTGTTAGATAGAGATTCAGATAGACATATATACAAATGGACAGATACAAGTAGGCTGATAGAGAACAAGAAATCACGCAGGCTGTCAGACGGACGGACAGAGACAGAGAGACATCCGGGCATGTAGAGAGACATCCAGACAGGTGGACAAATAGAGAGGCATACAGACAGGCGGACATATAGAGAGGCATACAGACATCTCTCTCTCTCTTCTTCTCTATCTCCCTCCTCCCCCTCTCTCTTTCTTGTCTTTATCACTTTTTTATGTCTTTCAACACATCTTTCTCATATCTCACATATCTGTCTCGCACACTATCTTCATTATCTACCTCTCTCTTCTCTCTTTTCAACCCGCTTCACATATACCAGGTTTTCCTGCACTTTATATCCGTAGCATTTCCTTGTTTATTTGTTAATTCATGAGGGCAATCAGTCGAAAGCCTGGTGTTTGTATTGCCTAACGACCCTAATCATGTCTCTCTGAGGTGACGCATATTACTGTCAGCTTGGACCAGAATTATCAGGACATAAATAGTAGGAAATAGTAGGTCAGTAACGTAAACAAAGATGGATGCCTGTAAACAGTAAGTGTACAGAAACGCAAGTTAACAATTCTTAAACTCGCCTGATATTTAAACAGCCATACTTCAACTAAGTGTAAAGTATCGATTCATAGGGCCCTGCGAATAAACAAGGCGTTTATTCGCAGGGCCCTACGAATAAACGCTTTGTTTATTCGTAGGGCTCTACGTATAAACGCTTTGTTTATTCGTAGGGCTCTACGAATAAACTCTCCCAATAGTAAATCCTCCAACGGCTTTTTGGCAATTTCATTTTTTGCCAGTTAAAATTAAACCAATACCTGAAAAGAATGTATTCCGCGCCCTAGTGAATGTAGTAAGGGAGAGTTTATACATAGCTGAAGTATGAATAAACGGATACTTTATACATAGTGAAGTATGAATAAACGGATACTTTATACATAGTTGAAGTATGAATAAACGGATACTTTATACATAGTTGAAGTATGAATAAACGGATACTTTATACATAGTTGAAGTATGGCTGTTTAAATATCAAGAATAATTTTCCAGAATTGATATCCCCATACAAATAATTGTGTCCCCAGGCGAGTTCAAGAATTGTTAACTTGCGTCTGTACACATACTGTTTACAGGCATCCATCTTTCTTTACATTACCGTCCTACTATTTAGACAAGAATATGCGTCGCCTCAGAGAGACATGAATAGGCAATTTAAACACCATGCTTTTGACTGACAGGCCTCATGAATTAACAAATAAACAAGGAAATGCTACGCATATAAAGTGCAGGTAAACCTGGTATATGTGAAGCAGGTTGAAAAGAGAGAGGAGAGAGAGATAGATAACGAAGATAGTGTGAGAGACAGAGATATGAGAAAGATGTGTTAAAAGACATTCAATCAATCAATCAGGTGCCGTCTCCGCAATGAAGGTTGGCTGCAATGGATCTCCAACACTGTCTGCCTCTCGTCCTGACTGTACATTCTGTCAGGCTGATGCTAGTAGACCATCTCTTGATGTTATCCTCCCACATGTATCTTTGTCTACGTTACTTGGTCTAGTATCTGCCCATTTAGTTACTGTGATCTTCATTGATGACCTGTCATTTTCACTGCTAATATTGTTTTTTGGATGTTAATATCTAAGCCACATTCTGCACTGTGCCTGTTTACTTCTTTAGTTGCTAATATTTGTTTATTAAAAAGTTGCTTTCACCCAATTAAATTGCTGAAGAATTTTAATTTTGAAAAAAGTGTCCGGCAGGGAATCGAACTATGCTACTGAGGATACAATTGGAAAACAACAAAAATATATAATATAGCCACTCACATGTCCCGATGACGTCACATACATTAAGTCACGTGATTTGGCAAATCACATGACCATCCGTGAAAGTTCCACTATGAATAGAGAGATAATTTATTCCTAGTCGGGGTATGAATAGTCACTTCGATGTAGTAAACACAGAAGCCACAAACAACACGTTGCACTATTTAATGCCTGGCATATTTCGCCGCAATAATCATTACATAAATCATCACTAAAGTTAAAGTAATGGTGAGCATGTAATGCGAACGTCACCAGTCACTTCTGGTTGAATATCCGGGACTATCCCATCAGGATTTCGGACGGTCAAGAAACAGCTGCTGTTGTAGGAGCGGTCATTTTGGCGTGTCCGAGTTGTCACGTGATTCATTCGTGCATGGACCGTTTATTTCTTGCTAGCTTATCAGTACGACAGTAGTGCCTTATCAGCTTTCGCCAGAGGAGGTAAACATTTCATTGCATGTGATTAATTTATAATTATGTGTGCGTTTTAATTATTTGCATGTCTTGTTATATGTTGATGTGCCAACTGTGGAGAATTATAATATAATGCAATAATAATAATAATGACGTGAAAACAAAATAAGAGAAATAACATTAGAAGTTTAGTAGTTTCAGTTTGAGCCGAAATATCATAAATAAACTAGCAGTGTGTTTGTTTTTGAAAGGTAACTTTGACTTAGAACACATTTAATTAATGTGATTTATGTTTGCGTTTAATTTTTACATGTTTTGTTATATGTAACGTTGATGTGCCAACTGTGGTGAATTATAATAATAATAATATTAATAACGTGCAGTCATGGAGAATAAAACATCAAAAGCTGAGTAGTTTGAGGATCAGCTGTGTGTTTGTTTTGAAAGGTAACTTAGACCACATTGTCGCTGTAGTTAGTTGTAATCTTAAATTTAAATATTTAGACCTGATTAGGAATTAAAAACCGCTGCCAATTAATGTTTGAAATCATTAATCTATTACTTGAGCAAAACAATATTTGTTTTGTGCAGGCTGATGTAGTAAACACTAAACAGTAAAGTCTAAAAGGCACACACATGTCACTCACGATGTGAGTGTCACATTGTCACTGGTAATGAGGTCATCAATCTTAATTAAAATGTTCAGATTTAAGAATTCAAATCAAAATGGTTTTCAATTATCAATTACTGTTTCAGTTATTAATCCCTTATAATTAAGAATTCAAATGAAAATGATTTCCAATTATCATTGGGAGACTTTATTACCAAATGTTTGGTAATAATCACTTCGTAATATATACTTACATGCCGATAATTGGCGACAAGCATGGGAGGTAATCACGACCATGTTCGCCATCTCACACCGTCACCAGAATCGTGGATCATCTCTGTGTTCTTGTCTCAACCATGCCAGTTGGCTAAGCCATCCCTCCTATATTTACTTCTGCCTTCCTCTTGTTCATTTTCCCCCCAATCCTGCCAGTTGTCACCATGTTCTCCAGTTTATTTCTCCCGTAACGTGTCCAAAAACATCTTGTCTACATCTACATCTAATTTCTATAATCAGTTTACGGTTTCCATCCACATTTCCACGGCCATTAAATGTTTTTCATCTTTGCTTCTCATTGTCGTCCATGTTTCACATCCATACAAAAGTACAGGTTCTTTGTAGCACTTCAACACTTTTTCTTGTTGCAATTGACATCTTTTTATTGGTTATATATTCCGTCTTGCAAATCAAAAGGCAACCGTTGACATGACGATTCTTGTTTAATCTCAAAACACCTCTACTTATAGATCAGATGTTAAGAATGTTCTGTGATAGCTGTACCAATTCACTTATTTAAGAATATTCACATTTACCCACATATTTATTACATTATGGTATTTCTTTCTTCTTAAGAGTCTGTAAATTAAATATAAACACAAATAGTATTATTTACTTATTGTAGAGGGGTGGGGTTGGCAAACTACAGCCCGCAGGCTGCATGTGGCCCGCAGGCTGCATGTGGCACGGCAACTAATATTATGCGGCCCTTGAGGGCATTTAGAAATAAAAATTCTTACTTCGTTTTTAAGTTATTTTGTTGAATTTCACAAAATTTCATGTACTGTTAAGATTGTTTTAACATTTTTGATAAAATTTCTTTCTAATTTTCTGTTTTTGAAAAGTCCTTGACCTTCGTAATGTAATGCTAAAATGTGAATTTATCGATTTTAGTTAGTCGAAAGATCATCCTCATTGCACATCGAACCATTCAGTCCATAAGTGCTCGGATCCCCTCCTCAGCAAATCCCGCAGTGTGTAGCGGCTAATGACACCAGTTCTGTGTTGGTTTATCAATCTTCTTTGGCTTCCTGCGTAGTGTTCTTGTTTGGCCACCCCTCTTTTAATTTGCTGTTCTCGCAGTCTGGCCATGGTTGTAGATTCAGAGTCATCACTTGGTTCACGCAAAAGTCTTACTTCTCGTAGAGCATTCAGAATGTCAGCCTGGTCCATGGCGCGTCCGCCCTCCACCGTAGCCTCACCTGCGTGCTTGTCAGCCTGCTCATTTTCTTGGACTCCCGCATGCCCTGGAATGAAGATGAAACTGAACTTTGCCAGCCGAGACCGCTCCAGAGGCAGCAACCATTCTCTTCGGATCGACCCCTCCTCTATCCTCTTGATCATGTTCATTGAGCCACTAAGGAAACATGCCCCAGTGAATGTCTGTGTCTCGAGCCATGTTATTGCTTTACTTACTGCCATGACTTCCATAGTCAGGCTACTTGTGGTTTCAGTGAAAGCACCAGAGTCCTCCTTCACAATTCTCCCTCCGGCCTGAGCCGTAATGGCCCATGAGCTTTACACATGTCGGACGACCGACCCATCTGTGTAGATAACAGCATCACCGTCTAGCGAATTCTCGAAAATCAACGCTTGTACTTCAGCCTCCACAGCAGCCGGATTTTCTTTTCTGCATTTTCTATCTAGTTGGATGCAAACTGAAAAGGATGTGTAGAAATCTTTTGGCACCTGTACCCACTCCTCGCCAGGTTCTAAATCCTCAAGTGAACACACCTGTTGAAGAATGTCTTCGACTTGACCCATCCATGACCGACCTCTTTTTAACTGCTGCCCTTCACCTTCATAATTTCACTATGCAGTGGTTGTGTGTTTGCATTAACTCTGAGGTAGGCGCATGCTCTGCAAACTTGTATTCTCTCTTCAATGTTGGAAAATCAAGAAGGTAGCTCATCGCCCAGCATGCTGTATCTCTTGTACATCCAAGAATAATGCGCATAGCTTCATTCTGTATTCTTTCCATCCTTTCTATCTGCTTACGGCTGAGAGTCAGGATTGCCATTGCATACTCTTCTACTTCTTCTTTCGTTCGCTTGAAATATGTCTATATCTGCAATGTCGTCTCTTGCATGAATTGAACTGTTTTTTTTCAGTTCACACAGTGGTCCATAGAGTTTATCTTCCACTGTCGTCTCTCTAGGCCAGAAGGTTTGCCTAGATATGTTATATTTTGGGCAGTCTTGGAGTATGTGCTCTGCTGTCTGCGACGCCAATCCACATGTGCACATGGCTGTTTCACCAATCTTGAATTTTGTATACATGTGGTTGCGTAATCTATTGTGTCCTGTTCTGAGGCGCAGAATAATGACTTGTTCTGGTCTGTCCATAATGTGGTAGTCATCTTGAGCAGGTTTTGGTGGCTTTCTGACTGATTTGATCATTCTTTTCTTTTGGTGGTATGTAACGGGCACATCAGGCTGTTCCTCTTTGGCTCCTTCCTTAGCCAATTGATCAGCTCTGTCGTTTCCGGGTACTCCACAGTGGGATGGTATCCACTGTATGGTGACTTTATGCTGACTGCTAAGTTCAGAAAGTAGTGTCCTTAGTACTGGCAATTTCCCAGAGAGGAGCGCCTCGAGTACTGATTTTGCATCTGTTAGTAGCACCACAGGTTGTGTACCATTGCTGTTATTTAGTAATTTCTCTGTTGCTATCTTGATTGCCTCAATTTCGGCATCATAGTTATGGCAGTACTTTCCTGTCGGTACTCTGGCTGTGTCCCTAGTATTATTTGGGTATTCTATGTACACTCCCGCTCCTCCGTTTCGAACAGCATTTTGTGCTGACCCATCTGTGTAGACTCGGATCCAGAGGTCCTGTGGGTATTCTTCATCAAGGAAGCTGAGAGTGGCTGTTCTGCGCTGCACACTGTTCTGTTCTTCCTTGTCAAATATTCCTCTCACTTTTGTCTGGATTTGTAACGATAGTCTATGCTCATCTTTCCATGGAGTTCGCTCTGGAATAGTTGTTAGGGGGATACCAACTGTGGGCAGATCAGTGGTTTCTCTGCAGAGTCGTTTGGCCTGGTGGATAAAACTACTTCTTTTCAACCGCCCCATAGCTAGGTTTTCAAATCTGTTCTTCATAGGGTGGCCTGGCAAGCTGAGGAACTTTTCTGCTTGTATTAGCGTTTTCGTATCTCTGCGCTCACTCAGTGCCTGTGTCCTCCCCATCTTCTCCATTTCCACTATAGGGGTTGATCTCATCCCTCCTGTGGTGACTCTAAGTGCTTGATTTTGAACCTTGTCCAGCTCTTGTAGTGTGGTATTTGATGCTGAACACCACGCAGTTGACCCATATTCCAGGTGTGGTCGTATGCTCTGTTGGTAAACTTTGCTAAGTATTTTCGTACTGGCTCCCCATGTGGTTCCACTTAGCTTTCTCAGGATGGCTATTTTCCTTCTGGCTTTTGCTACTGCTTTGTTGATGTGCTTTCTCCATGTCAGCTTTCCATCAAATGTTACTCCAAGGTATGTTGGTTCTTTATCTTCTCTTAGGGGTGTTCCATTTATCTGGATGATCCCTGCCTTTTGTTTTGGAGAGAGGGTAAATAGGGTGGTGCTGCACTTGTCAGTGTTTATGCTGACACACCATCTATTTGCCCATGCAGCAAATGTATCTACAGCTCTTTGTAGCAATCTGGTGGCCACTGATGCATATTCATTTGTGCTCCATAGAACCAGGTCATCGGCGTACATTGCCGCTTTAATTCCATGCGGTAGGTGAGCAACAAGATCATTGATGAAGATTAGAAAAAGTGTGGGGGACAAGACTCCGCCCTGGGGGACACCGTGACGCAGTAGTACTTTCTTGCTCTTGAGTCCGTCTATCTGTACTCGGGCTCTTCTGTTGTGCAAGTATGCTTTCACCCATTTGTACATTCTTCCATTGACTTTGCAGTTTCTCAGTTTCTTCATCAGACCTTCTTTCCAGACTTTGTCAAAGGCTTTCTTCAGATCTATCCATGCCGCAAGCACCAGCTTCTTCTCTTGGAATGCATCCTCAATTTCTTGAGAGAGGTAGGTTGTCTGATCTTCCGTAGAGTAGCACTGCCTAAAGCCAGCCTGCTGTGGCACAAGGATGTTTTTACTTTCAATGTACCACTGCAGTCTGTGATTGATGATGCGCTCCAGTGTTTTGCAGAGACAGCTGGTGAGGCTAATTGGTCTGTAGCTAGAGGCAATGGAACCATCTTTCCCTGATTTTAGGAGGGGTATCATGATTGCTTCTCTCCAGGCTTGTGGAACACTGCCTAAGGTCCAGCTGTTATTGAAGATCTGCAACAGCTTTGTTTTGGCCTCTGTTCCTAGGTTCCTGATCATTTCATTGGAGATACCATCAGCTCCTGGTGACTTTCTCATTTTCAGTTTTGATATGGCTAGCTCCAGTTCGCTGATTGTGATGGGTGCCTCCAGAACCTCATGTACTATTTCCTTCTGTCCTGTATGTTGTCGTTTCTCTCGAAACTCTTGTTGTTTCTCTGGACTAATTTTGATATTGCTATCTTGTGCGAACGAGTCCGCAAAATGGTCAGCTGCTTGCTTTCTTGTTAAGATTTTTCCATCTTTATGTAGTGCAATTTTTGAGTTTCTCCCTGTGCCCTCGTCATTAAGCTGTTTTATTAGCTTTTATTATTGCATACTCAAAAACAGACATGATCAGCCCCTCGTACAGAAGACATAGATGGCGCTGCTCACAGTTTGCTGCCGCCATCACCCGCATCGCAGCCAAACCCAGCTTGGCCTTTGTTATCACCTGGTCTATGTGCTCATTATAAGCAAGGCTTCGATCAAACCGTATCCCTAGGTAATTCATTGCCTGCGTTCTTTCCACCGTCTCTGAACACAGCTTTACAGTTGGTGTTGGAGTGTTGACAATATGATTATTCAACGAGAACCAAGTCACTGTTGCCTTTGTTGGGTTGACCATTGCCCCAGCTTCATCACACCAAGTACTTATGCGATTGAGTTCGGTTTGTAGTTCCACAGCAACCTGCTCTCTATCCTTACCCTGACGATACACTAAAACATCATCGGCATATGACAATATCCTGCCAGGTCCAGTGATCTGCTCATTGGTGATTCTCAGATAGAATTTATTGATTTTAATATAAAGAAATATTTATCAACATGTAAAAATGTAATAAGGTTGATTTTATGAAAAACAGATATTTCTCCTGTGAATAAAATGATTTATTTTGCAAGAAAATATTACAAAACCCTCACAGTGTCTCATATTATCTATCTCACGTAAGCGGCATAGCCATCTGCAAGCAGTTACATACATCTCATTAGAAATCAACAATTGTAGTGACAATGTAGTCGGTTTGTGTCTAAATTAAAGCCATTGATAGATAATTTTAAAAAATTATTATAATAAAAAATTGTAAAATCTTGTTAACAGATTATTAAAAGGTTTCGTCCATATTGTAAAATTTAATGTATAAGTGTATAAGTAATCATAGAATTGTGCATAAAGATAAATTTTGCAATCAAATTGTCCCGGCTGGTCACGTGATTATTCCCATGCCTGGAAACCCCGGCTGGTCATGATGTATGTGATGTCATCGAGACATGCATGTGACTATATTAAAAATTTTTGTTAATCTATTAACATGCCCTCAGTAGCATAGTGGTTAGTGTCACGCGGGAGCCCGAGGTTTGATTCCCCCACCGGGGAGGCAATATATATTTTTAAAACTTTTTCAGCAATTAATTAGGTGAAAGCGACTTTTTCTAGCGACTAATTGTCAGCAATTAATTAGATGAAAGCAACTTTTCAATAAAAAGATATTAACTGAGAAACTCGAAGCTTGTGAATAAAGAATAAAGTGTGCTCTATGAAGCTGCGGGGGAGTGGGGGAAATGAAATATCGCCCCAAATTAACCACCTTCTTACTGGCTCAAAAGTAAAATTGACTAGTGAGCGGACGCTGTGACATGTTTGTTAATTCCTGCAATTTGATTGCGAATAAAGTCTCCATGAAGTAAAATAAAATTGCAATAATTAGTTATTTATACTGTTTAATAACCTATAAATAATTCATAATTACTTATTCTGACAGGTTGCTGCAAACAAGGTGGACATAATATATATGCCCCCCCCCCTCCCCCCAATAGCATTACATTTTTCAACGTGGCCAAAAAGTTTGCCTACCCCTGTTGTAGACATTTCTTTCTTATTTTTCATAAATATCATGTTCAACCCTTCAGCTTTATAATATATTCATTCAGTAGCATGACCTTTCCAGAACCTCGCTCTCATAACAACATTCTGGAAAACTTCTCGACAATAAGTAATATGTCCCGCAACCGCTATACCAATCTGGAGATAATCCACCACATCCTGCACTCAACTTCTCTTTGGCCTTCCTCTTTCCGGGCTTATACCTCTCCTTTGTTGTTCTCTCCAAACTTTTATAACGTAAGTGTCCAAAATAAATAAAAATATTTCAGTTTTCTTTGCTATATCATCTTTAGTAGCCAACCTTCTTCAATATACAGTTCCAGGTATCAGAGGCGTATGATGAAAAGGGAAAGATGCATGCTCTTAAAAATATAATTTTTGTAGTTCTGTCTATCCCACTCCACAATTTATTCAGTTCTTTTAGTCTTTGAAGAGCAATATATATTTGTCTTTTAATTTCTTTCATTGTGTTACCATTATTGGTAATAAATGAACCAAGATATTGGAAATTTTCCACTACCTCCAGTGTTTGCTCATTAACATATATTTCTTTCTCCATAGTAGATTTTCTGTATCAGTATGCATTATCTTTGTTTATGCTATGTTAAGATATATGTTGTGAATTATAATATATATATATATATATATATATATATATATATATATATATATATATATATATATATATATATATATATATATATATATATATATATATATATATATATATAAACATACCCCATTGTTAATTAATAGGCTGTATTAATAGTGTTTATTATCTCCATGGAATTTATATATGTTCTATACTGTAACATTGTACCTTTCTCTAATTTTGTTTTAATTAATGCTAGTTCTAGCTTGGTGTTCTTTGTGGGTCTTCTGTCTGTATAGCTGAGTATATTATTTTAAAATGTTTGCCTCGGACCAAAGCCATGTCGAGCTCATTATAAAATATACC
This sequence comes from Cepaea hortensis, assembly GCA_963921405.1. Lineage (NCBI taxonomy): Eukaryota > Metazoa > Mollusca > Gastropoda > Stylommatophora > Helicidae > Cepaea > Cepaea hortensis. Next base: position 101,628,389 of record OY992885.1, on the reverse strand, counting down.
TATATCTTCTTCCGTGAGGCTGGGTCAACCCTACAGCCGCACTACTGGAAGAACATGCCATCTGCTGGGGACTGAATCAGGACCACTATGCCAAAACCGCTTAACCTAAAAATAAGAAGTGTTTATAAAACAGTAATGTGTTACAATTTGAGACACTTATCAAAAATAGAAAAAAAGACTCATTCAAATTTTACGTAATGTTCTGATTAATAATCAAAATGTCCTCCAGTTAATATAATCATTACTAAAGAAATCTATCACTATAATGTGAAACCTTCAATATCACAGTAACGTAATCCTATTTGTTTGTGAGGTGATGTGGCAGACTCAAAGGCTATGTCCTAGTGTTAAGAACACATATTCTAATTTTATTTTAAATATTAAATGGCTTCAAATAAACCAGTTTAATCATTTCTAAAAAAAAAATTCAAAAATGACCATTAAATTCTAAAATTAGTGTATGAGAAGGATAAAAAAAATCCAGGCCATCTTTCACTGTTGTAAACACATTTTTTAGGTGCAAATTAAAATTTAAAATTCTTGCTAATTTCTTCTCAATGTCATCAAAATCCCTGGGAAAAAGAATAACAATAAAAGAGGGGGATGTCAAATAACCTTGAAATTTGAGCACTCTAGCTATAAAATTCAAAGATAACTGAAATTGAGATCATGAACAATGACATTTCCAATTTTAGGAATATTTCCAGCTGTCATTAGCCATACAGATTAGCAAATAAGAAATGGTTTCAGTCTTTTATGTGAGTGCACTGTTTAAGCATTTGAAAAGATGTCTGACTAACATGTCTTTGAGATGCTTTACAGCAGTTACAGAATCATCGTCCTGCAGAATATATAGGGCAAATTGCAAGGGGGAAAGAAGTGGTCACTGTGGAGACATCTTGAAGATGCATATATTGGTATCAGCTTCTTGTATCTTATACAATGCTTACTTGATTGTGACATTAAGCCTTGGCTGGTAATGACAGCTGCACTGATGTAGAGAATAATGGTGTTTGGGAACTTGGACATCAGAGCCACTGCATGTATGTCCTGGCTTGCCTTAGGGCTCACCATTATTGCAGGTGTTTTTCAACAGCAACATTTAATCCAACCTGCTGGACCAGGTCAAATCTTTTTTTTTTTTTCGCGTTTTCATCCTGTTTCAGGATATTGCGATCAACATCAGCATCTTTCAGATGTATGTTGATTCCTAGGCTAGAATGTACTCATCAGCACGCCACGACTTTCTGAGCGACCGGCTCCATACTCTCATAAGTCACTGGTGCGACTCGAATCGCTTCCAATTCTTGTGCACTCACGTCAACCACGAGAGTATTCAGGGTTACGGAGAAAGCTGCTAACCCCTCGGCCAGGGAGCCGGCAGGTCAAATCTTGACCTTCATATATATCTTAAGGTATTTGATTGGTACAAATAGACATGAAATGTTCAGAGATGTACAAATTACTTTGCAAAATATGGTGGAATGGTGTAAAAAGGTTAATATTTGGTAAACCCTAAGAAGGCCAGTGTATTATTGTTTTCTTTGAATAACACCATTGATTTGTGTGTGTGTCTTCGTTCGCTTTGAACGATGTGCAGGCTACTACTAGTGCAGTAGACCGATTATTGTGTGTGGATTAGCTTTCTCTATTACTAGTGTCCTTCAACATCAGGCGAACTCACTCTGACTTCTGAGGTATGTGTAATGAATGTGTCCAAGTCAAGAACAAGACATCATTTTAGCAACTGGCTGGTGTAGGTGTTGAACCCACTGCCTAAGCATCAGCACACTGGAGCAAACGTTCTTATCCATTCGGCCATGCTGACTTCCGTGGAAAGCAGACCTAGATTATCTCTTAATGGGGAGGCAATTGAAAGTCGTGAAAACTTTAAATTTAGGTTTAACATTTGATAGTAATCTGTCATATAAGCATCGTGTAAAGCAGACTATTAATAAATGCAATGTGGCCTAGCAATACTGAAGACTTGTGGCTATTCACATGGCACCGTACCTGTCTCCTTGCTCAACCACATAGCACTATCAGTAACTGATTGGCCGGTGTATTTTAATACAGTCTGCTTCACAATGGAAAAAACTGGAACTGATGCAGAATACAGAAATTTGAATTGTCTTTGTATTTGAGATATCTTTGATGCTCAGATTCTTGTAGAATTTCATTATTTTTCTTGGCCCATATAATGCACACAGAGCATCCTCAGTAGCTCTGGTGTGACTGGTCTCTTACAGCTCATTGAATGTATTAAAGCTAAGACCATTAGTACTGAATAAGTAAACATTGTCAGCTTCTCGTTTGGGTTATCAATTACACTGGTCTACACATATTTTGTTGTCATAAATTTTTATTGCTGTTCTTGGGTAATTGTGTGTTGCTGATTCCAAAAATGTAATCAGATTGTTTCTATCAGTTTAGATAAAAAAGTATGACCTTCTTAGTAGGGCAATTTTTATGTACAAGAATAAAGTAAGGTTCCATCAGTGGCATTTTAACTGTAATCTGAATTCATATTATATGTAATTACTGTGCATTTATTGTCTTCATATAAAACACCAAAAATGTAATAAAACTTTATCACTAGAATTTTTTATATCTGTAGTCAACACACAAAACTTCTTTTCGAGCACTTTCTGCCATCATGTGGGCATCCCAAAGTCCTTGGTATCTCTCTTCCATTGTTTTTATATCTTGGTGAAAATTTTCACCTTGCTCCTCACTACAGTCTCCAAGATTCTTGTGAATTAAATGTAAATAAATGGTTATGGAGATTGTGCATTTTACTGCTTATGTGGCATCCAAGCTTACAAGCACTTGACAGCATGTTTTCAACTAATTCAGAATAATACTCTGTTTTAAAGTTACCCAGACAGTTTTGGTTACCAGGCTGTGGACTTTGTTATGTTTATCGAATCAATAAAATGTGGATTCTTATTTGAGGTCCATCAAAAATTCCAGCCTTTAGTTTTTCTGTGCTCAACTCAAATCTTTCTGCATAAATAATTAAAACAGGTACCATCTTTGTTCAGTGCCTTAACAAACTGCTTCATTAAGCCAAGTTTTATATGTAATGGTGGCAGCAGAACACTTTTTTGATCAATGAGAGGCTTGTTGACAATATTTTATTCTCCAACATTAATTTCATCTCTCAACGGCCACTATTTCTTTGTCCAGTGTGTATCTTTTGCCTTGCTATCCCACAAACATATACAGCATGGATATTTGGTGAATCCCCTTTGCTGTCCAAGCTAGACATGTTTTTTTTTTTTTTCCAATTAATTCCCTTAATCTTGAGCATAGCCTATGGTGGGTGACGTAATATTCTGTTATGATAATTTGGCTGTGTGTCCAACGTGTGCCGCGTGGTTACACACCCGCTTCACACGCCAGTGATCCGGGGCTTGTTTCCAGATCCGGTCAGGGATATGCACTACTGACGAGCTCTAACGAGGGCGAAACTCGAGTATAGTGCTTCCATATTGACGTGGATAGGCCTTAGGTTCATACCAGAATACGATCAGCGTTGCCAGTAGTGGGTTGTGCTCAATATTTAAAATTCAAATCCCGAAATAACCAAATTAATCCATTCCCTTAATATTGACACTACAGAAATAACAGTCATCATAGTGGTTCTTGGGCTCTTTCCAAACAATTGGAATTCCAAATTTTGTAAGGGACAAGATAGCAATAGTTGTTCTCCCCCCCCCCCCCCCCCCCCCCCCGAGCCAAATATGGAAAATACAGTAATAATATTAATTAAATGCACAAATGCGTGTATCTAACAAACTAGAGCCTTTTTTTTTTTTTGCATATCCTTTACAGGACATCACTGTCAACACCAGCATCTTTCAGCTGTATGTTGATTTCTTGGCAAGATTATGCTCAGTAGTTTGCCATTGCTTTCTGAGTGGCCGGCTCACATACCCCGTAAGTTACCAATGCGATTCGAAAACTAGAGCTGCTACAGATAAATAAATGTGATATGTGGATTTAGCAGACCTTATTTATGCAAAATCATGTGTAAAATGTTTGGCAAACAAAAACAAAAAGCATTTTATTGCAGCGCTGTGTTACCATTTCAAGCATTTTCACTACATCAGTCATTTGTGCTGAAATAATAAATTTGTTATGCTGAAATTTTGTTTTTAATTTTCCATTTAGGAATGTATGTACCTATTCCCAGCTTATCTTTGGAACTGCCTGTGTAAATAGTGATGCTATCTTTAATTAGTTGTTGTATGAAACTGATAGCTGTATATTTCCTTATTTCCAGATTGGATTTATATAGAACGACAGCTGGTTTGCCATACAGAAGAATGAATTGCAATAGTGGGATAAGAGGTGCGTAACTTTAAAAAAAAAAAATTGCTATCTGGTTGTATTGCAAGTGCTTTTATATTTTATGAGGTTATATACAATTGTGGTGGTCTCCCTGGTGAAGGGGTTAAGGACGCTGTTTGTAATCCTGTATATCCACGTACATACAGCTGCGTGAGATTCAGCAGCGCATCCCATTGTGTTGGTTTCTTACGGAAAGATATGGGAGCTGGTTGTTCAGAAAGCATGGCAAACTACTGAACGTAAAACTTGCCAAGACATCAATAGCAGCTGAAAAATGCTGATGTTGACTGCAATGTCCTGTAAATAGGATATGCAAATTAAAATAAAAAATACAATTGTATTCAAATTTCCTTCTGCTATTTCATCTCATCTTGTACCTTGTGGTGTCATGGTGAAGTATAAACAGCGGGAGAGTGCCCGCTTATGGGCTTCATGTTTTGAGATTCCCATGGACTGTTGTTCCCTCTGTCCATCGTTTATGTGATCGGCATCTTCCTCTGCTTCCATCTGGTCTGTACATCATTGCTTGTTGTGGTAAACTGTTAGTTGGTAATCTAGTTACATGGCCAAATCATTTGACTTGCTGCCTTCTAATAAAATCTAGCAATGCTATAACCCCCAATTTAGTCCTGGTTTCTTCATTTCTGATTTTCTCTCTCCTTGATACATTGAGTATTCTTCTCAGGAATCTCATTTCTGTTGTTGTGATTTTTCTTTTCTCTTTTTCTGTTATTGTTCAGGTTTGGCATTGGTAACATAGAGTTGGTAGGAAGATTGTGTTGTAAAGTGCTTTCTTAGTAACTATTGATACATGTTTATTCTTTAGTATTGATGCCATTTGTCCAATGTGCTGATTTGCCTTATTGCATCTATTTTCGATCTCGTCTTCTGATTTGCCATTTGATGATATTATATTTTCTAGTTTCTTGACGCTTTTTACTTGTTTCAGGGGGTGTTCTTGAAGGTGAATAGTTGTTTTTTTCTTCTTTGGTTATAGTCATTACCTCTGTTTTTATTTGTGTTAATGTTCATGTTATATTCCCTACACATGTCATTTAGACTAATTATGTGGTCTTGTAATTCTGCTTCTGATTTTGCTATTAGTGCTTGATCATCTGCGATTAGTTCTTTAATGGTGTAATTTGCTGATGGTTCTTTTTCTGTGTTCTGGGTGGGTATGTGTGTGTGTGATTGTGTGGGTTCTTGGTTGGGTGTGAGAGATTGTGTGTGTGTGTGTGTGAGAAGGTAAATGAGAGTGAGTGACTGAGTGTGGGTGAATGACAGAGTGTGTGTGTGTGAGAGAGAAAGTGAGTTAGTGTGTGTGTGCGCACAATGTGTGTGTACAATGCTATTCCGTATACTTTGTGTATTTTTGTATATCGTCTTTCATATGTTTATTTGTCATGCCACTTGGTTTCACCATGTGCAGTATGAAATTATTGCACTGCTTTATGAGTTTCGCTAACAGTATCCTGATTGCATTGCATTAATGTACTTTAATACATGCAATGTGTATGTGTGGCATATTTTCCCATTTGTGTGTGGATTCTCATGACAGTAGTCAATGTATGCATGTGAAAGTGTGGTAGTCTGTGTGTCTTGATTTGAGTGACTGAAGCGGAGTGTGTATGCATGCATGATTTTATGCATGATTTACTATATACAGGCATGAGAGAGTGAAAGAGAGAGCGGACATGATTTCATGAATGATTTAATGTTTGTGAGTGGGTATATGTGTGAGTATGTGAAGAAGTGTGTGTGGGTATGTGGATGAGTGAGTATTTGTGTATTTTCATGTGTGAAAGTCTGTATGTGTTGATTGTATGGGAAGGTGTGTATGTGTGTGGTTTTGCTGTATGTATGAATGAGGATTGTTGTCAGGTCTTAGTCAGATATGACTGAGCTACCGTATAACAGTAGACGGTACAACCTGCTTTCTGTTAGCGTTGAATGTTGGGTGGCGCTTACCAAACCCGACACCCCACATTGTGCCAATGGCTTCAGGTGGAAGAGCGCAATTGGGAGGGTACAAGCCTTACCCTGGTGCAGGGAAATGCAACCTAAAGATAAAATGTCATGGCAGGGCAGACCAGGCCCTAAGCCTTGGTTAGCGGCTGGTCTAAGATCGAAGCTCCGACAGGTGGACAAATAGAGCATTGCTTTGCTGATCCGGCAGCTTCTGCAGCTTGTCTTGTTCCAGATGTAGAGGTGTTACCTTTCCTCTGGAGTTAACTAGGCAGGCCGAGAGAGGGATCATGATGCATGGGCAACACATGATCTCTATATTTTAGCCCAGGCTTTGTGCTATGGAGAGGCAATAACTCCATCCCTGGTCTTAACCGGTCTCGGAATCAAAGCGAGAGGAAACTGTTAAGGGTTATACGTCCCTGTCAATTGGCGTAGACATGGGGCACCACGCGTTGCCTCTGACAGTGGGAGACACCTACAGGTGTCACTGATCAGCTACCGCCCGCGTCAAGCTGGGCAGCCCCCGGCCAATCAGGTGTAGATCCACCACAGCCTGTCTGCTTCAGTGGGTGCTTGGGGCTAGGACAAAATCTGAATCGCAGGCTGTAAAACCAACGCACCAGGTATTAATGAAAAGAAAAATAGAAACCTCAAGCTACGGCTTGCAACCTGGAATGTGAGAACCATGTGTCCAGGATTTTCCACTGACTTGACCAATATTGACGATGTGAGAAAAACGGCTGTGATTGATGCCGAACTCAATCAACTTAACATTGATATTGCTGGCCTGCAGGAGACTTGCCTCGCTGAGGAAGGGTCACTCAGGGAAAACAATTACACCTTTTTTTTGGAAGGGTAGAGGGCAGGCAGAAAAAAGGCAACACAGTGTGGGCTTTGCAGTGAAGAATTCACTACTGGGAATGATTGAAATTCCAGCAGGAGGAAATGAAAGACTATTATCCCTGCGCTTGGCAACCTCTTGTGGGTTTGCCACCATTATTACTGCATATGCACTGACATTCGATTCCTCTGATGATGTGAAGGATTCATTCTATGAGGAGTTAGATTCCGTGATCAAGGCGGTTCCTAAATCTGACTACATTTATATGCTCGGTGATTTCAATGCTCGTGTGGGCAAGGACTCGAGTTCATGGCCAGTGTGCCTTGGAAAATACAACATCGGTCGCATGAATGAAAATGGGTAAAGGCTGCTGGAGCATTGCACCAGTAATGACCTATGTATTACAAACTCCTTTTTTAAAACAAAAGAGCTGCATAAGGTCACATGGAAACATCCAAGATCCGGCCATTGGCACCAGCTGGACTTCATCACACGGAGACAACATCTGAACCATATATCGACTCGAAGTTACCACAGTGCAGACTGTGATATGGATCATTCTTTGGTTGTTGCAAAGGTTAGACTGAGACCAAAGAGAATCTACACAACTAAACACAAATCTAGCCCCAGGATTAATATTATTAACACTCACGATTCTGAAAAATGCTTTAATTTTCAACAGCAACTTGAAGACGCTTTCACTGATACACCAGAAAATTGTACAGTAAATGAAAAGGGGGGTCAACTTAAGGAAAATCTTTATAAAACTGCTGTAGGGGTTTACGGCACTGTGGATCATCAGAGGCAGGACTGGTTTGTGGCAAACAGCCAGACTCTGCAGCCCTTGATTGATAAGAAGAAGATAGCTCTCTTAAGAAACAAGGAAAGACCAATGCGTAACACTCTGAGTGAGCTAAAGCAAGCTAGGAAGGATGTGCAAAAGGCGGCCAGGCAGTGTGCAAATGATTATTTGATCAAGTTATGTGAGTCCATTAAAATCGCAAGTGATAAGGGAAACATCAGAAGCATGTATGAAGGAATAAAGAAAGCCTGTGGTCCAATGATCAAAAGAAGTGCATCATTGAAAACCTTGACTGGAGAAATCATAACTGATAAAAAACAGCAGATGGACAGATGGGTAGAGCACTATTTGGAGCTTTACTCAAGTGAGACCAAACTAGCAGATGATGCCCTCAACGCCATAGAGGCTCTACCAACTCTTGACCACCTGGACACACTTCCCACCATAACAGAAGTTAAGTGTGCTATAAAAGAACTTGCTTCTGGCAAGGCTCCAGGTAAGGATGGAATTCCAATAGAGGTTATCAGGAGTGGGCAAGACACACTCACTCTACAGATCCACCAGCTAATAGAGCTATGCTGGCGACAAGGACAAGTCCCACAGGATTTCAAACATTCAAGCATCATAACACTGTACAAGAACAAGGGCGATCGGAGCGACTGCAACAATTATAGGGGTATCTCATTTACTGTGTATTGTTGGAAAAGTATTTGCCAGAATTGTTCTGCACAGACTTCAAGTCCTAGGAGATCAAGTCTACCCCGAATTACAGTGTGGCTTTCGACAGAACCGATCTACCATTGATATGATATTCTCATTGCGACAAATGCAAGAAAAATGCAGTGAACAGAATCAACCACTGTTTATTGCCTTCATCGACCTCACAAAGGCATATGATTTGGTCAGTCGTGAGGGTCTGTTCAAGGCACTAAAGAAGATTGGCTGCCCATCAACTCTTCTGTCCATTGTGGAATCGTTCTACACAGACGTGAAGGGTGTAATCAAGTTTGGAGGTGTAACTTCTGAAGAGTTTGAAATCAAGAGTGGAGTTAAGCAAGGTTGTGTACTAGCTCCCACCCTCTTTGGAATATACTTTTCACTTCTTCTGAAATATGCCTTTCGTGATCAGGATGGTGGTATATACATTCACTCACGCTCAGATGGTGGCCTCTACAATGCTCAGAGATTGAAGGCCAAGACCAAAATTAGGAGGGTACTGATCAGAGAGTTGCTTTTTGCAGACGATGCTGCAGTTACGACCCACCCTGAGGAAGAATTACAATGTCTACTATCTGCATTCTCCAATGCTTGTTCTGAATTTGGTTTAACAATTAGCAAAAAGAAGACAGATTATGTCACAAAGTGCACATGGAGTACAATCAATCATTATTGACGACGCCAAACTGGAGATAGTAGACCATTTTACATATCAAGGATCAGTGGTAAATAGCAAATTATCCCTAGATCAGGAAATCAAGCCTGTGTCCTTAGTACTCTTTTTATGGCAGTGAAACATGGACAACTTACTCACACCAAGAGAAATGTTTAAACAGCTTTCACATGCGGTGTCTGCGAAGAATTCTTGGTATTAAGTGGCAAGACAAAATCACAAATACTGAAGTATTGGAAAGATCAGGTTGTGTGACGGTTTATTCCATGCTCAGTCATCGTCGACTTAGATGGATAGGACATATTAGGAGGATGGATGATGGTAGAATACCAAAGACATCTTTTTTTGGTGAATTACAGATGGGTAAGAAATCTCAGGGTCGGCCTCTACTACGATACAAAGATGTGTGTAAGCGGGACATGAATGATACAGGCTTTGATAATGCACACTGGGAGCAAGTCACCACTGAACGTGTTGCACGGAGGGCAAACATTAGAAATGAAATAAAGACAAAGGAGAAAATTATTGCAGATAAGTCACACACCGAGCTTGTGAGACGTAAGATGGTGCATGATGGTGGAAATGACTACGTGTTCACATGCACCCACTGTGAATGGACAATTACAGCACGAATTGGCCTTATCAGTCACATTCACTACCACCATGGGTAAAACTTATTATGCTTTTTCGAAGCACAAACTATTGTCTGTCAAGACGGCAAGGTGCCAATGGAATAAATGAGGATATATGGCAGTGAGAGAGAGAGAGAGAGAGAGAGAGAGAGAGAGAGAGAGAGAGAGAGAGAGAGAGAGAGAGAGAGAGTGTATGTATGTATGTATGTGTGTTTGTATGTGTGTGTATGCATGTAGGCAGGTAGGCACACACGTAATACGTATGTATGTGCGAACGTATGTATGTGCGTATGTATTGTAACAGGATAGGTCGGGGTAAGACGTATGAATGTTACACTGTTATAATCAAAACCAGCTCCAGTCAGGCCACCGATGCAGCTGGTCTCCTGACCCCACTAACACTTGGACTTTTCCTCCCACCCCACTCATTCAATCTCGGACGACAACCTTTTGGGGAATCGTCCCGATAAGGAACTAGACACAAAGTCCATTGAACTCAACTTAACAGTAAATGCATTGAATCAACACAGAACACCCACAAATAGGCAATAGACAATGAAGTTGCAGTATTCCAGAAACAGATTGATAGTTCGTCTCTATCAAAAGGGAAACTGTCATCATAGGGCCATTCAACAACTGTCCAAACGTCTATAGTTTGGAATACACTCACCGGGCTTCTCTTGGGCCTTATTTCCAAGTATGAAGTCTAGGCGACATTAGGTTATCCCTAGTAGTTCTCCAAACCCGGTCCTGCAGACGTCGACATGACCAATGACTCTGATGTATAATGTTCACGAATGAAATAGGAGTAATACTGAGCAATCGCTCCAACTCTGAAGTGTTTGGTAAAGTCACACTGGTACACAATAGTATTTGCTGGGCGGCTGAGCTTCTGTCTGGATGCCGCCCCTAATTCACAGACTTGAGACAGAGGATCCTCCGGCCGTCAGTTTCCTCAATGGAAAATTCAATGTAGCGCTTATAAACATACTCTGTCCAGTCAGCTCACTACATAGTAATGGTGGTCCCATTAAGCAACAATTCGTTGAATGCCAAGAAACAATACACCTTACTTGATTTTCCCGGAGTGTTAGTAGGGTGGTAGTTCGGCGATGGTTAGAATTGTACTAGAAACCAACTGTTGTACAGCCGGACAGCGGTATTTCACTTCCGAGCGGATAAGCAAGAGTAAACACCCTGGTCAGTATCAACTGGAGTCCACGACAATGATTCGTTTCATTGCTGCCATCCCTCTTGCTCCACATAAGAAAGCTGACCCTGAAAAGAGAGCACCGGGTGCTTGACTCCGGAACCACCGGTTGGCCAAACCCTATGTATGGGTAACCTGCCCTCAGACTAGGAGAGGCCACCAAACAACGGGCCCTCCCATCCCAAAAGTATTGTCTTTATCTGAGAACCTTGAGGAATATGGGTACCAGTCCCGTCCGCATAATACCTTGTCCCAAGGAAATCAAGAACCCAATTAAGTCTTCTTCTTCATCACACGGACTTGGTGGCTCCACCACCAAGCCTAAACTTATATACTAGATCAACCTAGTATGTGTGAGCTGACGGAGTTCCAACATGCATTGTCTGCCCCCTCCACTCCTCCCATCCAGAAAGAAAAATTTTAGAACGAACAACTCAATAGAACCAGAAAAGGAAGAAAGAGGTGATTATAGTGTGCGGATGTTATATGGAGTGGCCATTACAAAACCGGCCAGGCCTGTGGACACGCAGAACGTGTTACAACTGAAAGAGACCGTTACATATGATATAATTTTATAATATATTTATATGGTCATTCACGGCGGTAACTAAGGACAGTGACTATAGTATATATACCTTTTACGATAAGACTGCCATCATCACAGCCTTCAGATCAGATCGGGTGTCTTCAAACACCTTGCAGACATTCTGGAGGAGTGCCCATCACGGGTGAATCTCCTCAGTGAATGCTGGGCTTCTCAATATATGAAAGGTTCCCAACAATCAGGCTGGTGCCATCTTACCCGACAGCTCACAACACACTGACGTCACCAGTTTTTGTGCGTTGGCTACCATGACGTTCTTGTGTATTTCTCGGTTAGGGGATTCCCTTAGCATTTTACACGAGATTACATGACGTCATTCTGCAGAAATTAAGTGTCTATATCAGTGGTTTCCGGCATGGCACATGATTGATTTATTGATTGATCAGTGGTTCTCAACCGGTGGGGAATCCCCCCCCCCCGGGGAATTTTAGGGTTTCCAGGGGGGGGGGGGGGATGAAGATCATTTCAAGATCGCGTTAATACAAGAACCGATTACTTGATATTGCTTTTCCCTTCATACTTTACAGTTATGCACGTCTCATCCTTCTAAAATTCATTTTATAAAGCAAGTAGACCCACAAATCACGTTTTATGTGGATGTCTAGACCTACATATCTACCTATCATTTTTAGGTAAGAAATATAAAAGGGGGGGGGGGGAAATGACGTTCTGAAAATGTGGTGAAGGGGGGCAGGGGCCAAAACAGATTGAGAACCACTGGTCTATATGAACAAGATGTTCTGAACTTCATGAATCCATCAGAACCAAGTTATTCCTCAAAGAAACCAAATCTTTTGGGAGGTTTTTCTGACGTGGGATCTCCGGTCCAAACTGAGCCAGGAGATTCTCTGTCCGATAAAATGCCGAAAGGACAGATATACAGGGAATTTCGCGACATGTATGTGCGTGTGTACGTATGTATGTATGTAAGGACCTGTCTATGTATGTATGTATGTATGTATGTATGTATGTATGTATGTATGTATGTATGTATGTATGTATGTATGTATGTATGTATGTATGTATGTGTGTGTATGTATGTATGTATGTATGTATGTATGTGTGTGTGTGTGTGTGTATGTATGTATGTATGTATGTATGCTTGTATGTATGTATGTATGTATGTATGTATGTATGTATGTATGTTTGTTTGTATGTGTGTGCGTATATATGAACGTGCGTATGTATGCTTGTATGTATGTCGCATGTGTGTGCGTATTTATGTGCGTATGTATGTATGTGCGTATGTATGTGCATATGTACATGCGTATGTATGTGCGTATGTATGTGCGTATGTATGTATGTATGTATGTATGTATGCATGTATGTATGCATGTATGTATCTGCATATATATATATATATATATATATATATATATATATATATATATATATATATATATATATATATGTCGTATGTGTGTGCGTATATATGAACGTGCATATGTATGTGTGTATGTATGCATGTATGTGCGTATGTATGTGCGCATGTGTGTGCGTATGTATGTATGTGCGTATGTGCGTATGTATGTGCGTATGTACATTTGTATGTATGTGCATATGTATGTATGTATGTATGTATGTATGTATGTATGTATGTATGTATCTGCATATATATGTATGTCGTATGTGTGTGCGTATATATGAACGTGCGTATGTATGTGCTTATGTATGCGCGTATGTAAGTGCGTATGTGTATGCGTATTTATGTATGTATGTATGTCTGTCTGTATGTATGTCTGCCTGTCTGTCTGTATGTATGTATGTATGTATGTATGTATGTATGTACGTATGTATGTGCGTATGTATGTATGTATGTATGTGTGTTCGCGTGTGTGTGCACATGTGTGTGCACGTGTGTGTGTGTCTGTCTGTCTGTCTCTCTATTACGTGCGTTCGGACGGACGGACGGACGGTTTCTTTACATATGCTGTCTATATCTATATCTATAAAACAGAGTGTATGTTTGTTTGTGTGTTTGTGGGGATTTTTGTATTGGATGCGTTCGATAACGGTACATCCGATTGAGATGAAATTGTCTACACGTCTTCCTTTCATTCCTGTGCAACCGACTATAATAATTTCTTAATGTAAAATCTTCGACTTATTTAATAACATTTACTTTTCCATTTTCATTATATAATGTCTATATAGCAGGGGGACTTCACTCTAGAAAAGTTATTTCAAGGGGCATAACTTTTAATAACATTTTTATATACTTTATAGTCATATTGTTGGACTTACTTGCACTATTGTTAAACTCTTTGTCTATGGTTATTTTTAGGCATAAGAGTTATAATAAATAATGATATAATCTTTAAGGCATTTTCAAAGCTTTCATAAAAATAATGCATAACATTGTAACCCATCTTTTTCTACAGTTTTCATTGAATGGTGTGTGGAAGGACATTTTTTAAGTTACTGTGCGCCAGGAGCTGGGCGAAACCACGCCGGGTCAGATAGATAGACAGATAGTCGGGAACGGAAGCTTATTTGACTACTTATATGAATTAGATGACATGCCCCCCACCAGGGACTGGGTGAAGCCGGGCCGGGTCAGACAGACAGATAGACACAGACAGTCGGGAACGGGAGAGCTTATATGACTACGTATATGAATTAAATGAGATGCTCCCCACCAGGGACTGTGTGAAGCCGGGCCCGGTCAGACAGACAGACAGACAGATAGTCGGGAACGGGAGAGCTTATATGACTACTTATATGAATTAAATGAGATGCTCCCCACCAGGGACTGAGTGAAGCCGGGCCGGGTCAGCCAGACAGACAGACAGACAAACAAGCAGACAGACTGATAGATAGATCCCCTCCAGGGCCTGGGCGAAGCCGGGCCGGGTCAGCTAGTAGGTTATAAACAGGAGAGGGAACAGGACACAACCTTGTCGTACTCCGGATCTCATGGTGAAGGGTTACTTCTTAGTTTTTCTACGAGCAGTATTGCTATTTCAACCTTGTTAATTTATTTCTATTTTGTTTTTGATTACTTTAACAGTGAAATTAAATCCTAGCTCTTTTATTCTAAAATATAGTGGGATTATTCTTATTGCTGGTTCAGCACCTCTGCTGACATTGTTCTTTGTCTTCCTTCTATAATTCATAGATCTTGATGCTATACTTTGTCTAATTTATCTTATGTAAGCGTTGGTTTATGTTATTTGACCTGTTCCTTTGTTCACAGATGATGACAGTGATGTGGATATAGAGACCATCTCAGATACTGCCTGGTCTGTAGAGATGCCAGGACACAGCATTCAAAATATCTCTTCTTCAAGCACACCAATCTCAGCCAGATCTCTGGATATATTCTATGACCATGACACTGGTAACGAGATTCCTATTACTAGATTATACGGAATTAAGAAGATGTCTTCAAGAAAATCTGGAAAGACTTGTGTTAGTCAAGCTTTAAGTTTAAAATCACAGACTGAAAAGTCTGCGGCCCGTTGTTTTGTCATTCTAGGACAAAAACCAAAGCAATTCAATGAGAAAAAATTAACTAAAGTACAGTCACAACCTAAGTACACTCAAGTGCATAATAGAGTGAGGTGTCGCATTTCTACCGCTACGTCTGCTACCATGAAAGTCAGATCAACAGAGCTAGCAAGACGTACTTACATAAGAAATCCTGCAATTCCTGCTATTGATAAAGAAGGTTCATATCAGCATTATTTACACAGACAAATTAAGCAGCTGATATCTATAATGCCTACATTTGTTCTGAATGTAGATCGTGAAATGAGGCTTTATCATTTTGCTGTAGATTCATATATTCCTGAGTTTGCTCATGAATTTAAACTCATGAAATCTAAAGTAGGTTCAAATGATTATGAGAGCCAATGTAAGCTGCTGACATCTAAAGTACAATCATGTTTTAATGATTTGGCTAGGAGATCTCGCTTGATAAATTATATGTTGGATTCATATGCTTATGAATTAGAAAAGAAAATTATGTTGTTAAATTATAAAATAGCTTCATACGTTCATGATTTAGGAAAGCAAATTACACTGGTGAATTCTAAAATAAATTCATATGTTGCTGATTTAAGAAGAAAAATTCACATATTGAATTTAAGATCAAAACCATTTGCTGATTATGTGAATGGGGGATATGAGGCTCTGATGCCTGAAAGAGTTCTTGTATAAACTGTATTTATTTGTGTGCTTTTATAATTATTTCTAGTGAATTAGTGTGATTGTTTACTATTGTTTGTCCATCAAGAATGATGATGACCATTCATTTCATCCAGTGAGGATGAAAGTATGGAGCTGTGAGTTCTAAGATGGCTGATAAGGCCTATTTTGGCTCAAAATGTTCTTTGACAATGTGGACAAAGAATACTTGACGTTTCTGGAGGAGGCTCTCCCGCAGTAGTCCCTCTGTCCTGCCTTTTCTTCACAGCTCTCGCAGCCCCGGTTGCCTCACACGTGGCTGCACCTTTGCGCAACGATGCACGCCACGAATTTCGGTCTCTGGCTGCAGTCTCCCAGGTGTCATGAAGAACCCCAAAAGCATTCAGTGAGACTCAGAGTGTCTATAAATTGTTTACCAGTGTGTTGTGAGTGGTATTATAAACTTTATTTTCCATCTCCTGGAATGTATTGGTCTCATAATTTAAGCTTTATAGCTTGTATGTGTATATTGTATTGCATAAATTCCATAACATGAATGGAGTTTATGGATGTTTTCTTATCATAATTTCACTGCTTTTTCTTGTATTTGTTTCATTATAATTATATAATACATAAACTTATGTATATAATTCTCACTTTAAATATATCTACATGAAAACTTGTTTGAAGTAAGACAATTTTTCAGTGATTGTTATGAGCAACGTTTCCTTGATGGCATTTTTTTTTCTTTTTTAACTGATTGTGAACTTGAAATGTGTGTCTGCTCTCCAAAAAATCATTTATACATTCTTGATGGTTAATAAGAAGTTGGTGTATCCTGTCAGTGACATAAGTTGTCATACAGTCCGTGTTTTGCTAAAATGTCATCTTTTTACACACAGACACGATTACCTGCCCCACACAGCATGGACTATAAGATGAAGACACACAAACCCAAATGAGTCAATTTAAGTAGTGCTAATGTCTTTTACCAGTGTGTATACAAATTGTACATGTTGGGCCAATAGGTTTTTGTGTGTGCTTAGATTGAAGTTAAAGCTAGGCATTGTATGGGTTAGCTTAGATTGGTCTTCTCTAAACTGTTTTATGCCAGTAAAATATTTCTCATTATAGATTGACACTTCTTAGTATACATGACACCTCTCTTTATAAATGATACTATTGTAGATGTTATTCCACATTTTTTTTTAACCATTTCTATACCCTGTTCATCAACTGTTATTTCTTGAAGAGTAATGTTATCTGGTTCCGGGTATTTTCCTGCTCTCATGTGGTGTATAGAATCCTCAACTTCTACTTTCAGTATTGGTGATACTTCACACTGGTCATGAGTGTTGTATAGCAATTTCAAATTCCGCTTTTGATATTGATGATACTTTACATTGATCATGAGAGTTTGTTTCTGATACATTTCATATACTCTATCCATCTTCACGTCACCTTCTCATGTCCACCATTCCTTGGTTTTCAAAAAAACGTTTGCTGCATTCTTTCTAATACATGATAATTTCTGTATCATTTTGTACACAGATTTTTTATATTCTCATTGATCCTCAATCTCATTTAGCCAGGCTGCCTTTGCTGTCTTAATTTTAAAACTATTTATTTATTCTTTTGTATTCATCTTGATATGTTTGCTGTCTATAATGTATTTAAGTTATGAGTGGTGTTAGTTTTGGAACTAAAAAATTTGACAATAGACCTTGAAAACATGTAAAATTAAATATTTCATGTTGAAATATATTGGCCAGCATGAATCATCATTCTGGTTTTGAAATTCTTTGTTTAGTGTTTCATGTAAAGATTAACTGCTGAAGTATTCACGAATAAAGAGGTTAATCATTGAATGGGATTTCATAAGTTTTGTGCTGTTGTGGTTGTTAACTTAGTGATCTTGCCAAATCAAAATGGGAAATAATGGAGGGTACAATCTCTGATCACCTCCCCTTAATAATTATTCAGGAGAATTTTACATTTAATAAAATAAATGAAAAACCAGTCTTCTTCAACGAGACAAATTGGAAGATATTCTAGATAGATGTGGACACATTTTCATAAATTCAGGTAGATGATCGTTACTTTAAGATCTTTGTGAAAAATATCACACTCAAAGTTCTAAGCATTGCAGCCAAACATACACCATATTCCCATATGCCGCTACATATTTTTCATGACTACCAAAGAAAAGGACATGAGCTTCGTTAAAGAACACAGTACCTTGGTAGACAGTGACTTGCACTGCAATACAAGATGAAAGAACTAAAATTACAACAACAAAAAACAGAAAAAATATAATTTCGAAGGATAGAAGGCCACCGGGAATGAAGTTTAAGAGTTTTATTACAGGCGAATGAAGACTACTTGAAACATTTCTGTTGAACGAAATCAATCTCTATAATGATATTCATTCAGGACAAATTAAAGGATAAAAGAAATGGTAGTGTAGAGTGCAAACCACTTTAGGTGATCTCGGATGTGGTCAATTTATGTTGTGAATAACAATATTGTATTGTACGTTGTAAATGCATTACTTTATGCTTGAAACTCTTATAAGAGGAATTTCTGATAAGAAGAACCATTTCTTGGGTCCCAGGTGAGTTCGCCTTAACAGACTTGCACTGTATAATATGACAAACTTTATTAGAAGTATGACACTTTTCACAACTTTTCAATAAAATTTGTGCGAATGACACCAAATGAAAACATGAAGTCAACAATATAGAGAAAGAATTCTAAAATTTATACATACATACATACATACATACGTACGTACGTACGTACATACGTACGTACATACGTACGTACATACGTACGTACATACGTACGTACATATGTACATACATACGTATGTATATATATATATATATATATATATATATATATATATATATATATATATATACACACACACATACGTACATATGTACGTATGTGTGTATATATGTATATATATATATATATATATATATATACATACATACGTACATACATACGTACGTACATACATACGTACATACATACATACGTACATACATACATACGTACATACATACGCACAGACAGATAGACATCGAATGCATGTGAATGCTTCTCTATCATTCATTCATTCATTCATTCATTCATTCATTCATTCATTCATTCATTCATTCAGTAGCATGTCTTTTGCAGAACCTGGCTCCCATAACAACCTTCCGGAAAACTTCTCGATCACAAGCAAGAGATATATATAATGATTATTGTTACAAATGTTAGAAAATAAGTTACCTCCTTTAGAGTGAAAGAGTTATGTCCCTTGCTTCTAACTACCAAATTTCCATCAGGATTATTTTCCAAATTCGACCACTATAGTATGTGTTAATTGTCAATTGTGGTTGCTGTTTGGGAATACATTTTCAGAGGCCGGGGGAGGGGGAGGAAGCGACCGGATTGTGGAGAAGCACCAGAATGATAATTCCTTGAGCATTTTTGTTTTCCGGCGTTTCCATCCTGTTTCAGGATATTGCGGTCAACACCAGCATCTTTCAGCTGTATGTTGATTCCTAGGCTAGATTGCGCTCATCAGCACGCCACGACTTTCTGAGCGGCTGGCTCCATACTCTCGTAAGTCACTGGCGCGACTCGAACCCCTTCAGATTCTCGTGCGCTCACGTCAACCACGAGAGTATTCGGGATTCTGAAGAAAGCTGCTAACTCCTGAGCCAGTGAGACCGGCTCCTTGAGCATAGATAAAGATAATTATTATTGTTACAAATTTTAGAATATAATGTATCTCCCTTAGATTGAAAGAGTTATGTCCCTTGATTATAAACGTCAATTTCCCGCTAAGATTAGTTTCTAAATTGGACCAGTTTTGCTTTTATTAATTGCCAAATTAGGTTGCTGTTTGGAAATACATTTTCAGAGGCGTGGAGAGAGGGAGGAAGGGTGTGGGATTGTGGAGAAGAGCCAGAATGATAATTCATTGAGCATAACCCACTTCGGTAATATTGCCATTACTTCAATCTGCTTGTTATTCCAGCTGAGAACTCCCGTACATAACACTGACTCCAATAGATGCCGCCCGTTTCAGGGTTTATGGCCACAATACAGCCTTCCAGAGGATTGTCAACCTACTGCTGACACATGGCCGTCATGACAAATGACAGTTTGTTACTGTGTCCCACAAAAGAAAAGGTGTAATTGCTACATCCCATGACGGGGACCAGAGATGGAGTTATACCTCTCCATAGCACAAAGCCTGGACTGAATTGCAGAGACCATGTGTTGCCCATGCAGCATTCTCTCTCTCTCTCTCTCTCTCTCTCTCTCTCTCTCTCTCTCTCTCTCTCTCTCTCTCTCTCTCTCTCTCTCTCTCTCTCTCTCGCTCGCTCGGCTTCCCTAGTTAACTCAAGAGGAAAGGTAACACACTACATCTGGAACAAGACAAGCTGCAGAAGCTGTCGGATCAGAAAAGCAATGCTCTTACTGTCCACCTGTTGAACCTTCGATTCTAGACCAGATGCTGACCAAGACTTATGACATTGCTCTATTGTAATACAGCAATCTTGTATATATTGTTGCTTGTCCTTTCTTGTGTTCTTTCTTATTTCTCATGTAAAAGATTTATACTTCATTCTACTGTTATCGGTTTCTTGTTTCTTTTTCAGTTCCCTTCGTTGTTTTATTAATTCTAACGTGCATGGTGTAGTCCATGGCTTATGTTGCTTAGTCCTGGTCGGAATTAAATCTTTGGCTGGTTATCAAGATGTCTCTAGCTTGTACTGCCAGTTCATCAGGTGTCATTTACTCTTGTATAAACATCAAGACCCCAAAACGATTCTTCACTTCTACGTTGTATGCATCTGGTATTTTTGTGAGATCAAAACGAAGTGGCCTTGGTCCTCGGGTAAGCTTGTTGAGTGTTAATTTCAGATCTGCTTCTAATAACTGATGATCTGTATCACAGTCTGCACTTCGTGGAGTTGTTGCAGATGTTATGCTTGATCGCCATCTTCTTTGTATTAAAATATAATCTATTTGATTTTTTTTTTTGGGTAATACTGTCCGGGGACTTCCATGTGAAGAGTCTTCTTGGGTGGTGTTTAGAAAGTGTGTTGGCTATCTTTAACTCCTTTTCTGTGCAAAATTCAATTAATTTGTCACCTGCATCATTTCTATTTCCCAATCCAAATTTTCATAAAACGTTTCTCTCATTTTCAGCTCTTCCTGCACCTACTTTTGCATTAAAATCTCCCATTTGTATTGTTATATCATCATGGCCAATCTTATTTAAGCGTCTTGCAGTGTGCTGTAAAAAAATCTTCAATTTCGTCCTCCTCTGCTGTTGTAGAAGGTGCATATATACGTATGATAGTTGTGTTTCTTTGGACGGCCTTTAAGTCTGATAGTGAGGATTCTATCACCAACTTAGTTACATCCCATTAAAGCTTTTGCAGTTGTGTTATCTAAATAAAATGCCTCCGACGTTTCTACCAGAATATACGAAAAGACTTCAATTTTCATTTGTAAAATGACCCTTGCGATGTTCACCAATTGCTAAAATTTGAATATTTAACCTCTCAATTTCATTATGTACTACTTTAAGCTTTCGCACATACAGAATTCTCAAGTTCTACGGTCCTATTCTAATTCTGCTTCTTAGTCTGACGCATGGGATTTTCTTGGTAACACCGACGGGATTAACTCCGTCATCATGATTACTAGTACTGGCCCCTGTGCCACTCTCTTCCCAAGTGTATTCTGATCTGCCTGGCCTCTGGGGGGGGGGGGGGGGGGGGGGCTCACCACCAGATCTCTTTCTTATTATGTTTTCTTTCATAGATGTTATGGTTTCTTGGAAAGTTTTGCTGAAGGTAGTTTGCTATTGCTTTCCTTCTGGGCAGTGACTGTACTGATCGGTGGCCATAGCCATTGCTCTATCGGCGCCCTTATATCAGCAGTGTCGACTGCGGCGGGATCTCGGTATCTGCTGTGTCTCCCTAATGTGATGAAGGTCTTAAAATGTCTACGAGTGTGTAAAGTAGCTAAAGCAACAGTCTGACCAATAAAAAGATGTCAGTTGGAACGAGAAAAAGAGTGTTGAGGGGATACATAGAGCCTGTTCTTCTGTATGGATGTGAAACTTGGACAATGTGCAGTCAAGCTGGAAAAACATCTGATGGCCGCATAAATGCGGTTTCTGAGGAAAATGCAAAGAATACCATGGATAGATAGAAAAACCAATGACCAAGTACTACAGGAGACAAATGAAAATCGTAAATTGATTAGAGAAATTAGACGTAGACAGTCAAAATATTTTGGACATGTTATGAGAAGGAATGGATTGGAGAACTTAATGACAACTGGCAAGATCGAAGGGAACAGACCAAGAGGAAGACCGAGAGGAAAATACCTGGATGGCTTGGCCACATGACATGGACGAGACAGGAACACTGAGCTGATCCACGACGCTGGTGATCGAGTGAAATGGCGAGTCATGACCGTCCACGCTTACCGACATTGCACATGACTGATTGATTGAATTGCTGTAATGCCGGTCTCCATGGAGCAGAAATGACGGACCCGATCCATAAGCCCGCTTACCCGCGCTCGAAACACTGCTGCGACCGATATGGCAGCATGAGGGTTTTAACTGGGTTGGTATGGTAGCCGGCCGTTCAGAGTTCAGTTGCGACCTACTGAACGTAAACTTGCCAAGACATCAACAACAGCAGTAAAATGCTGGTGTTGACAGTGATTTCCTGTAAAAGGGATTTCTATCATCAGTTTACGGACTTCATTTGTTTCTTGTAGGACTTGCTCGTTGGTTTTTCTGCCTATCCATGGTATTCTTTGCATTTACCTCAGAAACTACAAACCCACAGCCATTTGATGTTTCTCAGTTTGTCTGCTTTTTATCCACGTTTCACATGCATATAACATTGTAGGTTCTATGTAGCACCTCAACACTCTTTTTCTCGTTGCAAATGACATCTTTTTATTGGTCAGTATATCAGTATGTTTTCCATCTTGTAAAAGGCTACCTCTGCCATAGCGATACTTGTTCTCATCTATTCAAAGCAACTTCTATTAGATGCAATGACAATTCCTAGACAGATGTGCCGATTCACATGTTTAACAATATCCCCATTTACGCGTATATTGTGGTATTTCTTTCTTCTTAGAGACGACCTTAATCTCTGTTTTCATACAATTTAATTCTAACGCCAGTTGTTCACTGTGTGCAATAATTGTATCTACTAAATGTTGCAGATTCAGACAGAGGCCTGCTTAAATACATCATCAACCCAGGCCATCCAGGAGCTACACACAACTGTATCAAGCCTAGATTATATTTTCTTGCATTATTAAGTCGGAGCGCTGAGATCGCACTTGTGCGACCAGGTTTCACTTTATATTATGATGCTGTGTATCTATCTACATTGTAGCGATGGAGTGGCTGGCATAGTTCAATTAACCCAAGATCCATGCCGACAGTAGCGCAGTTACTGGTAAGGTCTCTTCTTCTTCTTTCGTTCGCTTATAGAGTCTACTATGTAGGACTTGTCAAGGGACAGGAATCAAGCGAAGTGATAGACAAACCTGCTGCTCCGTAGCTGGAATGGAGACAATCAAAGGCTAAGGAAAAGAGAATTCGAAAACAGGCTGGTCGAAGTCAGATGGGCTGAGCCACAGACTTGACGCACCAATGTGAAGCATTCCATTCAATGATGATGATGATAAAACAAAGTCTGAGGGTAAAGTATTTTGGTTTCTCGCGTTCGGCAAAATGTTCGATTGTGCATGTGGCTATGTGTTAAGAGTCCTATTCTCATTTCACAAGAAGTTGTCCTCGGTCTTAGCTCGATAATGCCAACGCTTATCTATCAGTTACATTCTGTAGTGAATAACAATTTTACTTGAACATTAACAAAGATGGACCTACACACAGCCCAGAGAGCTCGTCTGCTGAATACGTAGATGACGGACATTTTATGCATGCGTAGAGGTGTAGAGGGTATATGGTGCTGAACCGATCATTAGATGAAGTGAATAAACAAATAAAACTTTGACTGAAATACTAAGTACATAATCGTTGATATTGTTGGAAGGTCGAGACACCTATAGACATCTATTTGGGATGTGGCTAAAATCATCCGAGCGCCTTTATTTCGCTGGACATTTCCTGGTACTGTTTTAGGACTGGCCGACCTGGGAGCCCAGTTCGATTTTGAAAACATCCGCCTTCATGAGGATTCGAATATTTTCCGTCCAGGTGGAGAGCAAACGTGCTAGCCACTGCTGTACCGTGGCTGTCTAAGTTATAGATACAGCGGTACAATGGTTAGTGTGCTTGCTTACAAGGTCTACGGTTCGGGTTCAATCGCCGTTCCCACTCTAGTATGGTTCAGGAGACAAGCCAGTCTCTAATTCAACGGTTACGGGAAAGGTATGGAGGATGTGAACTGGCTACCACACGTCATTATGTCACAGTCTAGAACAGGGGTCACCAAACTTTTTTCACGGCGGGCAGGATAACTGACAAAATGACGAGCGCGGGCTGGATACTCATTATGTACAATACTTACGGCGGTCTCCGTGGCGAAGGTCTTATCAAAGCGGTTCGTAATCCCGCACACCCGCGTTCGAAACACAGCTGCGCGCGATTTGGCAGCAGACCGCTTTGCGCTGGGTTTTTTACGCTACGGTATTGGTGCCGGTCGTTCAGAAAGCAATGGCAAGCTACTGAACGTAAACTTGCCAGGACATCAACAACAGCAAAAAATGCTGGTGTTGACGGCAATCATCCTTTAAAGGATACGCAACTAATTGTAACAACACTTGCAAGCCAGAACGAAAGTTCTGGTAAAAATGACGAAAAACTAAGTTAATCATGGGTGAGTGGCGTGCAATTCACAAAAAACAAAGACAATCAACATATTTATTTACTAAAAAAATTTATAAAAGAAAACGACGTTTGTAAAAAGATAGTTACATCAGACCTTGTGTGCACATATCCGAATGTCACAAACTAAGCAGCACACACAAAAAAAAAAGTTAGTTGGATTTGTGAAGCTGATATTTGACTTTCAAGATATCATCAATGTTTGATTTGGAATTGCTCCATCCAATCTAGAGAATTGCTTTCAAATGTTCATTAATAAATCTCGTTCGATGTGTTGACTTCACATACTTCATTTTTGAAAATGTTTGCTCACAGACATAAGTTGATACAAACACTGGTGTCATACCAGAGGTAAATTTCTTCAGTTTCGGAAACTCAAAATTAGATAAGCAGCGGTAAAATTCAACAACTGTTCCTTCTCTGTGCTTCTCTTTCAACAAGTCATTTGCTTGCAAAACTTCGAGCTCCAACTGTTGTTTAGCTGGCACATCATAAAGGTTAGAATCGAACGGATTCTGGAAAAGAAGAATATCACTCTCAGTTCTGTCAAGAAATGAAAATCTCTCCAGAAAATGCTTTTTCGAGTCAGGAATAATTTTTTTCCCCGGAAAATCGAGGTTGGCATCTTCAGCGATTGTAGCGCAAACCTTTTTGAAACTGTGAAAATGAGAAAAGTTTTCTCCTTCCAGTTGACAGCTTTCTCCGAAATCCGTTGATGATTCTGTAGCGATCACAAACGAGGTTAGTCTTTCCCTGAAGTTTCAAATTTAGTTTATTCATGCGGGATGTGATATCAACCAAAAATGACAACTGTGTGACAGCCAGGTAGGATCTGACAGCTGTGGATCAGCTCTATCTTTTTCAGTGACGAAAACATATATTTTGTTTCGGAGCTTGTAAAAACGAAACAGGACTTTACCGCAGCTGAGCCACCTCACTGATATGTGATAAGGCAAATCACAGAATTCAGAAACAATTTCTTCAAGAAAATCATGGAACAGGCGGTAATTGAGTGCATGTCCCCGAATGAAGTTCACAGCAGAAACGACTGGTTTCAGTACACAAAAAAATATCTAAGTCTTTGCCACAGATTGCTTGTTGATGTATGATGCGGTGAATGAAAAGAGCGCCCGTAAGTTTCACATCTTCCAACTGAGTCCTGATCTGCCCCATCAGACCTTTCCTAACTCCAGCCATATGTTTTCCTCCATCATCTGTAACACCTCAAAGGTTATAGTCTTGCAAAACCTTTTGCACTTCCATGACAATGTCTTTTCCAGTTGTTGTTCCATGCATGCTGCAAACGGATGCTAATTCTTCCATTATCTGGAAGTCTAAATTGATACCACGAATGAACACGAGAAGTTGTGACGTTCTCAAGAAATCAGTAGACTTATCCAGCGCCAAAGAATACCACAAAAAATTCATAGTTTTCTCGCATATCTGTAAAAAGTTATACTGTTCTTCGCACAAATGAACTTGCCGAAAGGCTGATAGTTGCAAACAAATCGGCTTTCTCAGGGCACAAGACATTTGCTGCTTCCATCATGTACTCTTTGATGAAGTTGCCATCAGTAAACGGTTTTCCTCGTTCTGCCATCTTATGCACTATTTTATAACTTGTACGAGTGACAGATTCATTTTCAGCAAACTTTCTCATGAAGAGATCGCTTTGTGTTTCTAAACCACGTTTCGTGGACTCATATTTCTCAGAGCGTAGCTTTCCAGAAAACTGTGAGTATGTTAATGGATGTTTTGTTTCGTAGTGACGCCGAAGATTGTACTATTTCAAAACGGCAACACTTTCGCTGCATATTACGCAACTGGTTTTCTGGTCCTTTGTTTCCACAAAGAAGTAATTTACTCCCCATTCTTAATTGAAAACGTGACACTCGGCGTCCACTTTTCTTTTCTTAGTAGCCATTATGAAGGGTGAAGTACACGGGATCTGAAAATGAAAAAAGACATTGAATTAGAAACATAATTAAAATCCTATTGAAACACATGAAAAGCAGAGGACTAGAGGTCACTGGTGAATCTACGGCTCACCAAAGGTACATATAAAGTTTACATGTACCTTTTGTAATAGAATATATCACATAATAAGGTTTACAAAATATATAAATAGGGCCGGCCTAAATAAGCAGCCTAGAGCAGAGTTTTTCAACCGGGTTTCCGCGAATGGCAGCCAGGGGTTCCGCGAAACAGACCGAGATCGCCTAAATGCAACATTTCTACCCATCTGGTTTATTACGTAAAGTAGGACAGACACTTGGATCATCGCACAGAGTTCCTTGAGAAACGTAAAAAATTTGCGTAAGGATCTGCTCCAACAGAAAGGTTGAAAAACACTGGCCTAGAGACCAGCTCGATTAACACCTTGACAGAGGAATTCTACTGAGCTGGGGGTATTTTCGTAATAACACGAGGCTTCTATGACATTTTTATGCTATGTTTGCTACTTTATTGCCTCTATTCACTCTTGTAGTTCACTTACCTATCACTGTCAAACAAAGAAATCCTTGTCACATACCTATAAAAAAGACTGGCAAAAAGAAGTAAATATTTCTGGAGCATCGGACCTCTGTTGACAGGCGGACGCATCTAGGGAAGAGAAAGATGCGTGTGTGTGTGTGTGTGTGTGTGTGTGTGTGTATGTGTGGTAACGTCGCAGCGTAGGCGGTGCTACCACAAGCTGGGGAAAGACTTGGGGTGGCGCGAAATAGGCAAACATTACAATAAAGAAGAAAATCTAGATACAATAATTTCTAATTGAAAATAGTAAATTCAAGACACATAGCCGCCAGGAGATCTCCGCCGGTGTGCAGATCTCCTATTATTCTAAGCATAATAATTACATTTATATTGTATCACAACCTCTCGTGTTTCATATGTCATATCAAGCAAGTTCGAGTATCGTCCGCGGGCCGTAGTTTGTTGACTCCCTGGTCTAGAATATTACAAGCTGAAACTTTAAAACTTAGAGGCAGTATCTGTCAGAAGGTGACTGAGAAGCTGTGGTTGTAATGTTAAATATTGTAGGCACACATCTCAGCGACCGTAGCGGGATATATGGGAATATGTTGTCAGTTGTCAGGGGAGCAACTGTCTAGACTGGTGTTTATTTCATGTGGAGATCAATGTGGCCGAATGAATAAGAGAGCTTATTCTTTAACATCCGGTGTGCTGATGCTGAGCTACTGGTCAGTTGGACTAAAATGTTCACTTCTCGTCCTTGACTTGAAACGCCAATTACAAGTTCCGCTGAAGCCAGAGTGGGTTCTACTGGTGACGAGGGACACTGGTAACAGGGATAGCCAAATCCACACGCAAAACCCAGTCCTGTTACCTAGACATGGAACCACGTGTACGGATTATGCTTGAGAGAGAGTTTGTTTCATGTTATACACACATTCTTGCCCGCATACACAGACACACACATACGTGCAGATATACACACGCACAGACAACCATGAGTTGTTCCACTGGACTTCACACACATTTGTATCCCGGTAAGGGTATATTTGGAAGTCGTAGTAGGACCAGTAGAACTTGTTTTGCGAGACACAGTTTACTCTGGGACTGGTAGAACCTGTTTTACGGGATACAATTACGTCTAGTACTGGTAGAACCTGTTGTACCGAACTCCACAAACAATTGTATTGAGCCAACACAATATTCTTTCGGTGTAATGCCTGACCGTCGAGATAGCCAGGCGGGGTCAGAACTAGTAGAACCTGTCTTACGAGAGTGTCCAAGTGGCCAGGACGTGTAAGACCTGTTTTAGTCGACGCAGTTGTGCCCAGGGCGGGTATAACCGGTTTTACGGTACTCCACACACACACACACACACACACACACACACACACACACGCACGCACGCACGCACGCACGCACGCACACACACACATGTATCTTATCAGGACTACATATTCTTGTATTATTATTATTATTATTATTATTATTATTATTATTATTATGTCGCTGAGATGGTAATACCTGGATCAGGACTGGTCACGGTGTATGGTTGTGTCCAGGGCTGCATCGAGACAACACAATATTGTCGTTAAACACAGACGACACAAACAATATATTGCACGATTTCTTGCCTGACATATTTCGCTACGTCACGTCAGGTATCCTGCTCCGTGGCGAAGATGTTTACGGACGCAGTTCATGATCCCGTATCCCCCCGTTCGATACACAACTGCGTGCGGTTTGGCAGCAGACCGCCTTATTTTTTTTCCTTCTGAAAATGGTATGCGTGCCGACTGCCGGTCGTTCAGAAAGCAATTGCAAACTACTGAACTTAAACCCGGGATGGTTAACCCGGTCAACAAATGCCCGCAGAAGTCGGATGTGTCGGCCTAACGGCGCAAGAACGCAGCTCTGCTGTAAACAGGCACAACGCAATCACGTCCGAAAAAGAAAAAAAAACTCCGGATGAACGCAGAAGAAGAAGAAGAACGTAAACTTGCCAAGAAATCACAAATAGCCAAAATGTTGTTTTTGGCTGCGACACCCTTCAAAGGATGTGAAATTAACTAACTCGTCAGGTGCATATTACAGAGTTATATATTAAATGAAGTGGACAAACAAATAATACTTTGACTGAACATAGTCGTTGATAGCCGGCTCCGTGGCCGAGGGGTTAGCAGCTTTCTCCGCTAACCCCGAATACTCCCGTCACGTGACGCGACGAGAATTAGCAGTGGTTCGAATCGCAAAAGTGACTTATGAGAGTATGGAGCCGGTCGCTCAGAAAGTCGTGGCGTGCTGATGAGCGTAATCTAGCCTAGGAATCAACATACAGCTGAAAGATGCTGGTGTTGACCGCAATATCCTGAAACAGGATGGAAACGCGGAAAAAAAAAAAAAAAAAAAATAGTCGTTGATATTGTTCGATGGTCGAGAACGTTAGCGCCACGAAAGCCCACCTTATATAGCAACGGTTGGACTCGCCTAATAGATTAATGCTTCAGGAAGTATGTTAGCTACTGCATTGCCGCGGCTCCTTCAGTTATAGATACAAGTGATGAACTCTTTATAACCCTCAATGAGCACCGAGCATGTGGTCTAAACCCATAGGGATATGGAGGAAGTTCTTGCATTATTAAGTCGGACCGCTAAGATCGCACGGGTTCAACTTTATATTATGTAGCGATGGAGGGGCTTGCTTGTTCAAATGACCACAAGAGCTATGTCGACGGTAGTGCAGCTACTGGTATGGTCTCCCATGGTCAAAGGACAGGAACCAGATGGAGTGATACACAGACCTGCTGCCCTGTAGCCCTGTAGCTAGCTGTGGGTGGTGTATGCGTGTGTGGGTGGGGGATTTGTGTGGTGTGTGGGTGGGGGTATGAGGGGTGGGTGGATGAGGGTATCTGTGTGGGTGTGGGTGGGGATATTGTGTGGTATGTGGGTGGGGGATATGTGTGTGGTGTGTAGGTGAGGATGTGTGGTGGTATGTGGGTGTGGGATGTGTGGGTGAGAGATATATGTGTGTGGTGCGTGGGTTGGGAATATTGCATGGTAGGGGATGTATGTGATGTGCGGGTAGGGGATGTGTGGGGTGGGGGATTGGGTTAGGGCATGTGTGGGTGGGTGGAGGATGTATTTGTGGGTGATGGGGTGTGTGTGAGTTGATTGGGGATGTATAGGTGGTTAGGGATATATATATATATATATATATATATATATATATATATATATATATATATATATATATATATATGTATATATATATGTGTGTGTGTGTGTGTGAGTAGGGAGATGTCAGTTGGTGGGGATGTGTGTGTGTGTATGGTTTGGGGATTTGTGAGTGGATGTGCGATGTGTGGTTTGGTGGGGGATGTGTGTGCGTGGGTGGGGAATATGTGGTCGATGGAGGTGTGGCTGGGGGATGGGTGGTTGGAGGTGTGGGTGGAGAGAGGATGTGTGGGTTAGGATGTGTATGTGGGTGGACGCGGGATGTGTGGGTTGGTGGGGGTGTTTGAGGGTGACGAGTGGGTTTGGGTTGGGGGAAAAGGTGAGGGCAGTGTGTGTGGGTGGGGGATGTGCGGGAGGGGGATGGGTCGGTTGGTGGGGTATGTATGTGTCCCTGAGTGTGTGTGTGTGGGTAGGTGGGGGTGTGTGTATGGGTGGGGTGATGTGTGGGTAGGTGGGAGATGAGCCTCATAACATGGTAATTTGCCTTGTTTATGTTTGCAACATTCATTTCACAATGTTTATTTTTCTTCCTACGTGAATGTATAATGTTCTTGATGAACGAAAGATGAGTGATTGGAAGGGCCGAATGTAAGACGGGCCTGCGTGCCCAATTTGTGACCATTTTAAAAGAAAGTTGATTTGATTTGATTTGATTTGATTTGATTTAGAATGGGGACAGTTAAAAGCTAAGGAAAAGTGAATTTCGATGTCCTGTTAGGCTGGACCATACGCTTGACGTAACAGTACAAAGCAATTCATTCTGTGATGATGATGATGATGATGATGATGATGATGATGATGATGATGATGATGATGATGATGCTGATGATGATGACGATGATCATACAAAGTGTGAGGGTCAAGTATTTTGGTTTTCCGTGTTTTGACAAAATGTTCGAGTATGCACGTGGCATTAGGGAAGAGTCCTATTCTCATTTCACAATAAGTTGTTTTCGGTCTTAGGTCGACAACATCCATACTCATCTATGGGTTACATCAGTGTTTCCCAACCTTTTTTGTACCATGCCCCACTTAAGCCTTTCTAAATTCATATTGCCCCCCCCCCCTCAACATATACATTATTTTTAATATTCAAAAATTGAAATGTTCACTAAAGAAACTTGAATGATAGGTTTTAGGAAGAAATCACTAGGTAATTATTGAGCAAACACAGTAAGTAAATTTTCAAAGCATATAATGGAGAACTGAAATTCAAGTACAAAATAATTTTAAAGAAAGATGTTTCTATATTATTTTAATTATTAGCAATTATTTATTATTTAAATTTAGTGAGATCCTTGCGCTTGATGCTTGCTGCAAAGAGATCTTATGTCAGGTTCCAATTTAGTTAACTTCAGTCTCAAGTCTCCCCGTTTTGTTATATACAGCCGATTTCTTCCATTTTCGAATTGCCCCCCTTAACAGTCAAATTGCCCCCCTGTGGGGCGTGGGCCCCACGTTGGGAAACACTGGGTTACATTCTGTAGTGAATATAAATCACTTGGCTGGAACATTAACAAACATCGACCTAAACACAGCCCACATAACTCGTCTGCTGAATACGTAGATGATGGATACTTCATACACACATAGAAGTGTAGTGGGTATATGGTGCACACCCGATAATTAAATGAAGTGAATAAACAAATACTATTTTGGCTGAAATACTAAGTACGTAATCGTTGATATAGTTCGAAGGTCGAGACACCTATAGACATCTATTTGGGATGTAGCTAATATCATTACAACGCATTTATTTTTAAGATTGGTCAAACTGACAGCCCAGTTCAACTTTGAAAAAAAAAAAAAAAAAATTAGCCTCCATGTGGGATTCGAATATATACCGTCCGGTAGGCAGACAAACGTGCTAGCCACTGTTGTACCGTGGCTGTCTAAGTTATAGATACAGCGGTACAATGATTAGTGTGCTTGCTAACCATGTCTATGGTTCGGGTTCAAACGCCCTTCCCACTCTGGTATGGTTCTGGAGACAACCCAGTCTTTAGTTTAGTTTAGTTTAGTCGTTGGATCAACATCACGGCACACGGTTTAACTCATAAGTGCTCCATTTTTCTCCTAACTCAAACCTGAGTCTGGAGAAACTCAGCTCAATGCACGAACTCCGTTGCATCGGCGAGGATCCTGAAATACTTTGGGTAGATTTGTAACTCGAAATTTTGCCCGGGCAGCGCCGTTAGGCTACTCTTTTTCGATTTCCAACTGCCAAGGGATTTTTTTACGTGCGCAGCAATACACACGGGCGTCCGATCTCACTACCCAGAGACCAGGGGAAATCTTTATTACTGGAAGTCCAAGTGGATTTTTTAAATAAATCCCGGTCCTCACCGGGGCGTGAACCCGGGACCTCCAGCACTCGAGGCGGGCACCATACCTCGAGACCACTCAGCCCCCCCCCCCCCGAACCCAGTCCTATTCAACGGTAAAGGGAAAGGCGTCGAGGATGTGAACTGGCTACCACACGTCATTATGTCACAGTCTAGAATAATATAGGGTGTATTTGTAATGACTGCAGTATTTGACAATATTGCCGGTCCAAGTTTTGAATTCACCCTCTGTAAAGTTCATGCAACATAATAGGTAACTGACCGCATCACCCCATGACAGCTAACTGGCTTATATAAATTTGGTATTAGCACCATATGACAAATGCACTTGAAGGCATGTGGAAAGTTCCTTGATTTTAATTAATTCAGATTATTATTATTTTTTTTTCTTTTTGCACTCGCTCGCTTTGAACTCAGGCGTAGTCCATACACACTTCCGCTGGGCTGAATTTTGCGCGTGGATTAGCTTTACCGATTAACAGTTTCCTTTGCCATCAGGCGAACCCACCCAGACTTCAGAGGTACTTGTAATTAACGTCCCCAAGTCAAGGAGGATAGGTCAACATTTTAGTCGGCACTCTTCCGAATAATGGTCCGAAATTATTTATTGTAAAAAGCATCCCTTACAGAGCCTCATTAGGTGATATAATAAAAAAATAAATATATTAAACACTTTTTTTTTTTTGCATATCCTTTACAGGACATCGCTGTCAACACCAGCATCTTTCAGCTGATTGTTGATTTCTTGGCAAGATTACGCTCAGTAGTTTGCATATTAAACACAATGAGCTACAATAAAGAACAGAAAAAAATGGAATTACATACCAATAATATTTCACAGTTATATGTGGAAATTGTGGCACAAAAGTTGTAAATACTGTCCGAAAGCAAGTTCTTTGTGTGAAAAAATGTACATATCGGAACGAGCATCGAATGTGTTGTCGATCACTTCCGGTTCACTGTGACGTGGACTGCTAGACCCATGGATGCAAGAAATGTTTTAGGCCCGGAGGGCCCTCAATACCGTCGGAGTGTATACCTATCAGTTATATGTAGAAAATTCGATATATACTCCTACTATAGTGAGTGCCTCCGGGCCCAGGAAACATTTATTGCATCCATCGATCTGTCTAGCAGTCCGCGTCACATTGAACCGGAAGTGATCGGCAACATCAACTAATGAGGCCCTGTAAGAGATACTTTTTACACTGAATAATTTGGGACCGTTATTCGGAAGAGTGCCTTTTAGTCCAATTGTCCGGTGTCTGGTCGAAATCGGACGGGATGGGCCAGACTTGACGTAACAGTGCAAAGGAATTCATTCCATGATTATAATGATGATGATGCTATGATGCAAAGTCTTGGGGTCAAGTAATTTTGTTTTCCGTGTGTGGCAAAATGTTCGATTGTGCATGTAGCATTTGCGAAGAGCCCTTTTCTCATTTCACAATAAGTTGTTTTCTGTCTTAGGTCGATAAAATACATGCTCATCTGTCGGTTATATTCTGTAGTGAATATAAATCCCGTGATTTCAACATAACAACTGGAAAGATGGAGGGGAAGAGAGGCAGAGGTAGACCAAGAGAAGTGATGCTGGATGGATTGAGACGGTGGCATGGAGGAATATCAGCACCAGAGTTGATCCAGAAAACCAAAGACCGAGATCTATGGAGAGCCATGAACGCCTACGCGAGCCGGCACGGCACTTGATGATGATGATGATGATGATTTCAACATTAGCACACATCGACCTAGACACAGTTCACACACTTCTTTCACTGAATACTTAGATAACGGAGACTTTACACACGCTTACATTTGTAAAGGTATATGGTGCTAATCCGATATTTCTATACACCCATCGACACTCTATTTGGGATACAGCCAATATAACCAGGACACATTTATTTTCTTGGACATTTACTGCAGCCCATTTTAGGATTAGCCTGAGAGGTCAGTTCAATTTTTTAAAATGCCCCTCGATAGGGATTCGAATTTATAC
Organism: Cepaea hortensis; assembly: GCA_963921405.1. Taxonomy (NCBI): domain Eukaryota; kingdom Metazoa; phylum Mollusca; class Gastropoda; order Stylommatophora; family Helicidae; genus Cepaea; species Cepaea hortensis. The sequence goes on along the minus strand of OY992885.1, from coordinate 101,593,497 downwards.
CGTCCGACCTGAAGGCAAACGTGCTAGCCTCTGCCTTGCGATGGCTGTCAAAGTTATAGATACAGCGGTACAATTGTTAGTGTGCATGCTTACCGCGACTGCGACTTGGGTTAGATACCGCGGTACAATGGTTAGTGTGCTTGCTTACCACGACTGCGACTTGGGTTAAATCGCCCTTACCACTCCAGTATGGTTCAGGAGACATCACGATCTTATTCAAAGTTAGCATTAAAGTCACAGAGAATGCGAACTGGCCACCACACGTAATTATGCCATAGTCTAGAATAATACAAGCTGAAACTACATGCTTTAGAGCAGAGGTTCCCAAACCACGACTCGCGGGCCACTTGTGGCCCTCTAGCTATTTAATGCAATATATTTTGATAATTTCAAAAATGCACTCGGAGAGCCCCGTCAGCGTGCAGTAATGTTCGCCTGTTCAGTTCGCAACGAAACGTTATGAAGCTCCCATATCCCAGCCTTGCCGACCAGTCAGAGTACGCAAAACCTTTAGCACGAAGTAATTGATTTGAAATGCAATTCTGCACTGAGATGTAAATTTCTGGAGCTACCTGCTTCACCTTCACCTGATCATATAATTTCATTCTGGCGACTATTGCATGTCGAACAATTTGAACACTTGCGTTCATTCGCCCGGAGATACATTTGTCGTTTTGATTCGACTTACAGATGCGAGCAGTCATTTTCCACAATGACCGTTATAAAAATCAAGCAACGTTCCAGACTCACCGACAGTAACCTGGCCGCGCTTATGACTTTGAGCACGACAGATTTGTGCCCAGACATTGATAATCTGGCATCTTAACTTAAGTAGCTGGTTATGAAGAACAGTTACAATTGTAAATTAATTACATTAATAGCGATTTTCGAAACTGATTTGAAATGTAATGTTAAATGAACTTTTGATTTTAAACCAAGAAAGTAACCACAGTGTAGTACTTACACAGACTGCTTTAAAATATTTAGAATTTTGTTGACTAAAGTTAAGAAAGGTAAGAATGATATTGCACGACTTTTAAATTTTATAACGTTGTGGCCAGCTTAACTACCGAAAATAGTAGATAGTTAGTTAGTTAGTTAGTCACGGTTCCAACTTCACAGCAACGGGTCGTCCCCATTATGCTCCGTTCCTGTGCCAGTGAATATCACATAAAACGCTCCCCTCTGCCCAATGTGAAAAGTGGAAAAGACAGGAGTCTCGACAAACAACAGCCCACACAGATACATTGTGCATAATGCCGCCGCCAGAATGTCAACACAATAGCCCCCCCCCCCCCCCACGAAACATCCAGTTTATCTCTGATGGAATCGGCAGTAGATATGGCCCTTTGCTTGAACAGCTTGGGAACCATTTCTTTAGAGGCAGTACCAGCCAGAAGGTTACCGTTAGGCTTTGGTTGTAATGTTAAATGTGGGAGATTAAATCTCATTTACAAGTGTTTGATATATGGGAATATGTTGTGAGCTGTACGGTAAGCAACTGTATAATTGCTTGACTGGCGTTTATTTCATCTCTCACACGCAAACACACTCACACACACTCACATACGAGTACGCACACACATAACTAGGACGGGTAGAACCGGTGTTACGACACTCCACACACAACTGTACCCAGATCAGGTGATATTTAGAAGTCGCAGTGACGTAGTGGCTAGACTGTCGCTTGCCGGCCTGGTGATCACGGGTTTGAATACATCTCCAGTCTGATTTGTAACGAGGACTTCGGCTTGGAGATTGACCCAACCTTAAATGTGCAGCATGAAATGTGTGTAGAAGTAAAAGCTACCGCTGGAAACTGACCGCACCACCCACAGATTGCCATTTGGTCTGTACAAATACGGTACTAGCACCATATGCCGAGTGAAAGCGTGTAAATTAGTCCCTGGCTTTAATTATGCTAAATGATTTATTTGGTAGTTATGTCGGGCCGCACGTCAATAGTTCCAGAATCTGCTTTACGGGGTATGTTTATGTCTGTGACTGGTAGAACCTGTTTTAAAGGAACCATTTATGGCTGGGACTGGTTGAACCTGTTTTACAGGACATCATAGATTAATGCCTGACCGACGAGATAGCAAAACGGGATCAGAATTAGCAGAACCTGTCTTACGGGACACAGTTGTGGCCAGGACTTATGGAACCAGTTTTAGTCTATGCAGTTGTGTCCAGGGTGGGTATAACCGGTTTGACTTGACTCCACACACAAATGTACTAAATATAGGGTGTATTTTTAATGACTGTGCAGCGTTTGAAAATATTGCCGGTCCAAGTTTTGTATTCACCCACTGCAAAGTTCATGCAACATAATCCATCATGTGCATTGCCGATAAGCGTGGGCGGTCATGTTTTGTCATCTCACTCGATCACCAGAGTCATAGATCAGCTCCGTGTTTCTGTCTCGGTCATGCCACATGGCCAAGCCTTCCAGGTATTTACTTCTCGGTCTTCCCCTTGATCTCTTCCCTTCGATCTTGCCAGTTGTCACCAAGTTCTCCAAGTAATTTCTTCTCATAACATGCCCAAAAAATTTTGACTGTCTACGTCTAATGTCTCTAATCAGTTTACGATCTTCATTTGTTTCTTGGAGGACTTGTTCATTGGTTTTTCAGTCTGTCTATGGTATTCTTTGCATTTCCATCAGAAACCACATTTCCACAGCCATACACTTTTTTTCAGATTGACTGCTCAATATCCACGCTTCACATCCATACAAAAGTACAGGTTCTGTGTAGCACTTCAACACTCTTTTTCTCGTTTCAGTTGATATCATTTTATTGGTCAGTATGTTTTTCATCTTGCAAAAGGCTACCTTCGCATTGGCAATTCTTGTTCTAATCTCTTCAAGGCATCTCCCATCAGATGTTATGACTTGCAACATAATAGGTAAATGCGAAACATTGACCGGCAATATTTTCAAACACTGCAGTCATTAAAAATACACCCGTATGTTCTTTTATTACACAGCTGTGTCCAGGGCTGTCTCGAGCCAAGACTATACGCCATAAACAAAATATTGCACCATTTCTTGCCTGGCATATCTCGCTACATGACGTCAGGTGCATATTGCAGAGTTATATATCACATGAAGTGGACAAATAAATAATACTTTGGCTAATATACCAAGTACATAGTCACGGATGTTATTCGAACATTGAGGACCTTAGCTCCACGGAAGTCTTTCAGTTTACACATCAACGGTTGGAATGCCCTGAAAGATCATGTTTCAGGACGTTTGCTAGCTAATGCGTTGCCGTATCGCCCTCAGTTATAGATACAAGTTCAGAAGTAAAGAACTCCTTTACAAGTCTTAATGAGCACAGGGTATATGGTGCTATACGCATTCAAATACCACGGAAGTTCTTTCATTATTACGCAGGGCCGCTGAAACCGCATGGGTTTTCGATTCGATTTCACCATTATCACTATCCCATTCAACTTCAATATAGTTATGGTCCATCACCGGCTCAAAATGATAGTCCTGTGACTGAATCAGCCACAAAAGCAGCCGCCCACGATTTTACCCTCACAAGCTTATTAATCCGAAAGTGATTGTTGTCAATATGGGGTAACGGACTGTAATCGTCAGGCTTGTCCATGGAAATGGGATTCCCATGGGATTCCCATGGGAAACGTCCCATGGGATGGGATAGGACGGGACAGCAAACATTTGTATTTCCCATGGGACACTTGGGACAGTAGCCATGTCATAGCAACTTTTAGAAAATCTGTTTAAAGCCTTTTATCCTTCCTGTTCTGTATATACTTGTATCAATTCTTTATCTCGTGGTGGGACACCGGATAAATTAATAAATGCGCACATGCGATCATATTACCAACGTTTCAATGCCCATTAAAAAAAAATTACTCGCATTACTTTAATGAAGATGATGAAGAATTCTTAAACTACATTCCGAATATTGTTCAGATTAAAGGAATGCTGCACATACATGAGAAATTCAAAACTTTTTTGGACAAACTAGAAATTGATGGTGCTACATCTCATTTAATTTTGCTGTTACACTTCCTCCTAGACTATCATTTGTACAATGTTATTATTGATATTGACGAAGAAAGTTTCAGCAGCATGGTGAAGAAATATTGTCAGAACTTTCAGAAAATTATTGGAGAAAAACTTTAGCCATATTGCGGCTGTTCTTTGGCAGTTACTGTAGCATTCCCAACTGGAGTTGACATTAAAGCCAAAATAGAAGACATGGTCTTAGTTGTTACTAAGAAGAAAGGGAATGTGGACACCTATAAATGGGCCAATGATTGGATCGCTTTTTCTAAGTCTGTTGTTCCAACTGTTGTTTCATTCATGAAAGATTTAAATCTTTCTTCTGAATAATCTGCTGTATGTGAAGTAGCAGGAATTGTATAACAAAAGCCGAAAAGTGATTTTGACTTATTTTTTGATCTTCTACCAAACAAATCACTTAAGTTTGATGACCCCAGAAACAAATGACTTGAGGATGAAGTCATCATGTTTCAAAAATTATGGCAACCAACTTCACAACCATTAAATTATTGGAAAAATGAACATAGGTTTTCACTGCTAACAGCAAGTGGGAAAATTGTTTTGGCCATACCAGTGTCCTCAGCGGCAGTAGAGCGCTTATTTAGTGCAGCTGAATTGTTGTTGAGTAAATTACGAAAACGGATGTTACCAGCTCTCGTTATAAACTCTGTGTATATCAGATTTGCATGTAAGATGAAAATTGTGGAAATGGTTCAGGGATTACCTGGATTAACTGAATTATTAGAAACAGTCGATCAGCAGGAAATTGATAATGTGCTGAATGAGCAGAGTGACTCAGAAACAGAATGAGAGTGTCAGAATGACACTGAATTGTCATATTTAGTTTAAACTTTGTTCTAATAAAATACTCTTGAATATTAAAATTAATAAATTATGTTGTTTTACATGTCTCTTTGTACACGTAGTCCTATTTAGTAGACACTAACCCTAAACTTGCCGGTCTCTCTGGCCAAGGGGTTACAACACTTTCTCCGTAATCCCGTTATCACGCAGAGTCTCGTAGCGGGCGAGAACCGGGAGCGGTTCATCCCCCGCTGGTGACTTGAGGGATAACTGAGCCGGCCGCTCAGAAAGCAATGGCAAACTACTGAGCGTAATCTTGCCAAGAAATCAACAGACAGCTGAAAGATGCTGCTGTTGACAGCGATGTCCTGTAAAGGATATGCGAATAAAAAAAAAAAAAAACACCCTAAACTTTCATACATTTCATAATTTTATTTGAACTGTATTCCATATTAGTATTATCATGGGAATCCCATGGGCATCTCATGGGATGGGACAGGCAAGATTACTGTGGGATGGGATGGGAATGGGACTGAAAAATGTGTACCCTAGACAAGCCTGGTAACCCTATATGCATGGGTACCAGCAGGCTTCACTTTATAATTCTGTGTATGTATCTACCTTGTAGCGGCCAGTCTCCCTGGCGTATGATTTAACGTCTTTCTCAGCAATCCCGTATATTCTCGCGAGGAACACAGCTGCGCGAGAATCGGCAACGGTTCGCGCCGCGCTGGTAATTTACAGGGGTATACGAGCCGGTCGCTCAGAAAGCAATTGCAAACTACTGAGCGTAATCTTCCCTAGTACATCATCAGCAGCTGAACAATGCTGGTGTTGACTGCAACGTCATGTAAGGGATATGCAACATTAAAAAAAAAAACAACAACAACATTGTAACGGTAGAGAGACTTGCGTGTTCCCATGGCCTCAAGAGATATCCCGACGGTAGCGGAGCTACTGGTATACTCTCCCATATCGGACATGTCAAGGGACATAAACCAGACGAAGTGATACATAAACCTGCTGCTCTATAACTAGAAAGGGGATACACATTTCTGAGGGTCAAGAAATTTGGGTTTCCGTGTTTGGCAAAATGTTATTTTGTGCGTGATGATAATGAAAAAACATACTGACCAATAAAAAGATATTAATTGAATCGAGAAAAAGAATGTTGACGTGCTACATAGAACCTGTACTTTTGTATGGACGTGAAGCGTGAACAATGAGCAGTCAAGCTGAAAAATTTCTGATGGCCGTGGAAAGGTGGTTTCTGAGGAAAATGCAAAGAATACCATGGACAGACAGAAAAAAAAACACACAAAAGAACAAGTCCTTCAAGAAACAAATGAAGATCGTAAACTAACTAGAGACATTAGACGTAGACAGTCAAATTTTTTTGGGCTTGTTATGAGACGAAATGACTCGGAGAACTTGGTGACGACTGGCAAGATCGAAGGGAACAGACCATGGGGAGAAATAAATACCTGGATGGCTTGGCCACATGGCATGGTCGAGGCAGGAACACTGAGCTAATCCACGACTCTGGTGATCGAGAGAGATGGCAGAACATGACCGCCCACGCTTATCGGCATGGCACATGATGGATGGATGGATGATGTTGTAAAGAGCCATATTCACATGTCACAGTCAGTTGTTCTCGGTCTTAACTCGATGACATCCATGGTCATCTATCGGTTACATTCCGTAATGAATATAGATCACTTGGCTGGGACAGTAACACACATCGACCTAAACACTGTTCAGAGAACTCGTCTACCAAATATGTCATCATCATCCAGTGCCTCTCCAAATGGCGTGGGCGATCATGCCTCTCCACAAATTATGATCTTCGACGTATAATATATACACGCCTGCAGGTGTGTTACGAATACATCGATAGCCCGATAATATAACTTTTCGACACCTGTCGGCACTCTATTTGAGATATGGCCTATATCACCCAACTCTTTTATTTCCCTGGATATTTACTGGTACTATTTTAGGATTGGCCAACCTGGGAGCCCTGTTTAATTTTGAATAATCCGCCTCCATGAGGATTCGAATAGATACCGTCCGGCCGGCAGACAAACATGCTAGCCACTGCTTTACCTTGGCTTTCTAAGGTATATATACCGTGGTGCAATGGTTAGTGTGCTTGCTTACTATGTTAGCGGCTTGAGTTCAATCGCCCTCCCCACTTTAGTTGGTTCAGGAGGCAACCCAGTCTTATTCAACGGTAACTGGAAAGGCATCGAGGATTTGAACTGGCTACCACACGTCATTATGTCTTAGTCTAGAATAATACAAGCTGAAACGTCGGGCTTTAGAGGCAGTATCTGCTGGAAGGTGTCCGTGAGGTTGTGGTTGTAATGTTACACGTTGTAGGCACACATCTCAGCGTCCAGTGCTGGATATATGGGAATATACCCCTGAAGTCGGCGTGGGTTCGCCTGAATGGGGAGGGACACCGGTAAAAGGGAAAGCAAACCCGCAAGCAAAAGTCAGTCCATTATCACTTTAAAAGGTATGTAAGAACTACGCTTGAGTTTAAGCGAGCGAACAAAAAGAAAAAGATATGGGAATATGTTGTGAGTTGTAAGTGGAGCAACTGTCTAGACTGCTGTTTATTTAATGTGGAGGCCAGCGTGGCCCAATGCATAAGAGAGCTTGTTCTTTAACATCCGGTGTGCTGATGCTGAGGTACCGGTCAGTTGGACTAAAATGTTCACTTCTCGTCCTTGACTTGAGACGCCAGTTCCGCTGAAGCCAGAGTGGGTTCGCCTGATGTCGAGAGATACTGGTAATAGGGATAACCAATCCACACGCAAAAATCAGTCATGTGCCCTAGGCATAGTAGCCCGTGTAAGGACTACGCTTGAGTGAGAGTTTGTTTCATGTCACGCGCAGACATACACTCACACGGACAAACAGGAGTTGTTCTACTGGACTTCACACACATTTGTATCCAGGTAAGGGTCTATTTGGAAGTCGCAGTAGGACTGGTAGAACTTGTTTTGCGGGACACAGTTTACTCTGGGACTGGTAGAACCTGTTTTACGGGAAAGAGTTACGTCAATAACCGGTAGAACCTGTTACCCAACTCCACAAACAATTGTGTTGAGCCAACAGAATATTCTTTCGGTGTAATGCTTGACCGTCGAGGTAGCCAGACGGGGTCAGAGCGACGGGGTGAGAACTGGTAGAACCTGTGTTACGAGACACAGTGAGTGAGGGTTTATTTCATCTGTCTGTCTGTCTGTCTGTCTGTCTGTCTGTCTGCCTGCCTGCCTGCCTGCCTGCCTGCCTGCCTGCCTGCCTGCCTGCCTGTCTGTCTGTCTGTCTGTCTGTCTGTCTGTCTGCCTGCCTGCCTGCCTGCCTGCCTGCCTGCCTGCCTGCCTGCCTGCCTGCCTGCCTGCCTGCCTGTCACACACACACACACATACACACACACATGGACACACACAACCAGGGAGGGTAGAACCGGTTTCACTGGGCCCCATATACAGGTGTATCCAAGTCTGGTTATATTTGAGAGTCGCAGTGATGCAGTGGCTAGACACTCGCCTGCCGACCTGGAGATCGTGGATGTGAATACACCTTAAGTCGGATTTTTAACATTGACTTGAACTTCCAGGTTGACCCGGCCTTAAATGCGTACCAGGAAATGTCTGTGGAGGTAAAAGCTACCGCTGGAAACTGACCGCATCACCCCATGACAGCTAACTGGTCTATAGAAATTTGATATTAGCACCATATACCAAATGCACCTGATGGCATGTAAAAATTTGCTTGATTTTAATTACTTCAGATTATTATTATTTTTTTTTTCTTTTTACGCTGGCTCGCTTTGAATTGAAGCGTTGTCCGTACGCACTACCGCTGAACTGAATTTTGCGCGTGAATTACCTTGACCTATTAACAGTGTCCCTCGCCATCAGGCGAACCCACTAAGACTTCAGAGGTACTTGTAATTAGCGTCCCCAAGTCAAGGACGAAAGGTCAATAGTTTAGTCCAATTGATCGGTGTAGGGGTTGAACCCCTTACCTCGGCATCAGCACACCGAATGTTTAAGGACACATGTTCTTATCCATTCGACCATGCTGACCAACATTACTTCAGATTATTTCTTTCGTAGTGATGTCGGATCGCAAGTTAGGACTGGTAGAACCTGGGAACGCAGTTATCTCTGGGACTGGTAGAACCTGTTTTACGGGAACAAATTATGTCTGGGACTGGTTGAACCTGTTTTTCAGGACCTCACAAACAATAATTTCGAGCCATGAGTATATTGTCTTTCTCTTTAATGTCTGACCGTCGAGATAGCAAGACGGGATCAGAACTGGCAGAACCTGTCTTAAGGGATATAGTTGTGGCCAGGACGTGTAGAACCTGTTTTCGTCCACGCAGTTGTGCCCAGGACGGGAATAACCGGTTTTACGGGACTCCACACATACCTGTATCCAGTCAGGACTACATTCTTTTATTATTATATCGTTGAGACCGTAATACCTTGATTAGGACTGATGACGAGACACAATTGTGTTTAAGGTGTTATCGAGCCAAGACTATAGGCTTACAACACACTTTTTTTTTGCATATCCTTTACAAGACATCGCTGTCAACATCAGCATCTTTCAGCTGATTGTTGATTTCTTGGCAGTAGTTTGTCATTGCTTTCTGAGCGACCGGCTCACCTACCCCGTAAGTTACCAACGCGACAAGAACCGTTACCGATTGTCGCGCAAGTTACGTTCCTCACGTGGATATACAGGATTATGGAAAACGTCGCTAACTCCTAGGCCAGGGAGACCGGCTAAAACACAGATGGCATTAACAAAATATTGCACGATTTCTTGCCTGACACGTTTCGCTGCATCTCGTCAGGTGCATGCTGCAGAGGTTTATATTCAATGAAGTTGACACCAAAAAAAAAAAAAACTTCTGGTCGAAATAGGACAGGCGGGGCCACAGACTTGACGTAAAAGTGCCGTTTTCTCATTTCACAATACGTTGTTTTCAGTCTTAGGTCGATAACATCCATGCTCATCTTTCAGGTATATTCTGTAGTGGATATAAATAACGTGATGTCAACATTAAAACACATAATTTAAAAATTAAAAATTAAAAATAAGACATAGTTCAGACATTTTGTCTACTATATACGTAGGTAACGTATACTTAATAAACGCTTAGGGTATATGGTGCTAGTCCGATATTTCTATACACTTATCGACGCACTATTTGGGATACAGCCAATATAACCAGGGCGCATTTATTTCCCGTGACATTTACTGCTGCCCATTTTAGCATTAGCCGACATGGGAACTCAATTCACTTTTGAAAAACAAAATGTGCCTCGATAGGGATTAGAATATATACCTTCCGGCCAGAAGGCAAACGTGCTAGCCACTGCTTTGGGTCACCAAACTTTTTTTCACAGTGGGCCGTATAATTGACAAAATGACGAGCGCGGGCTGATAATCATTCTGTACAATTCTTGCAGCCGGCTTCGTGGCTTAGAGGTTATGACTTTTCTCTGTAATCTCGTATACTCTCGTCGGTAACGTGATGACGGTGAGAATCAGCAGTGGTTCGAATCGCATCGGTAACTTACTGGGTATGTGAGCCGGCCGCTCAGAAAGCAATGGCAAACTACTGAGCGTAATATTGCCAAGAAATCAACATACAGCAGAAAGATGCTGGTGTTGACAGCGATGTCCTGTAAAGGATATGAACAAAAAAAAAAAAAAAACAATTCTTGCAAGCCAGAACGAAAGCGCTGGGAAAAAAGACGAAAAACTAAGTTTAGCATTCCATGTTAATCATGGGTGATTGGCGTGCAATGCACAAAAAATAAAGACAACCAACATATTTATTTACTAAAAAAGTTATCAAATAAGACGATGTTGTCAACAACAAAAAAAAGTTACATCACACCTAGTGTGCACATATCCGAATCTCACAAAGTAAGAAACAAAATATGTTAGTGAGATTTGTGAAACTGACGTTTGCCTTTCAAAATATCATCAATGTTTAGTTGGAATTGCTGCATCCAATAGAGAAAATTGCTTTCAAATGTTCATCAGTCACCGTCGGAAAGGGGGGGGGGGGGGGGGGGAGGGACGTGGGCCGTAGTTTGGTGACTCCTGGTCTAAGGGGTACCCGGTAAAATGGTTAGTCTGCTTGCTTACCATGACTGCGGCTTGGGTTAAATCGCCCTTACCACTCCAGTATGGTTCAGGAGACATCACGGTCTTATTCAAGATTAGCGTGAAAGCCACAAAGGATGCGAACTGGCCACCACACATCATTATGCCATAGTCTAGAATAATACAAGCTGAAAATACACGCTTTAGAGGCAGTATCTGCCAAAAGGTTACCGTTAGACTGTAGTTGTTAACAGTTTGGGGGGGGGGGCGTTTCAAACCTCATCGACATGTGTTTGATATATGGGAATATGTTGTGAGTTGTAAGGTGAGCAACCATATAGTTGCTTGATTGGTGTTTATTTCATCTCCCACACGCAGACACACTCACACACGCTCACACACGAGCACACTAACACACAACGAGGTTGGGTAGAACCGGTGGCACGATACTCCACACACAACTGTATCCAGGTCAGGTTATATTTAGAAGTGGCCGTGACGTAGTCCTAAGACAGCCATTAACGTCGTTCACTAACTCCAGTATAAGTTTTGCTATGAAGTCTTGGGAAGATAATGTGGTGGTTTCCCCTTGACTTCCCATCAACCTGGCGGTCTTTTATCTCTTGTATTTTTTGCCTTTGACAACCATTTCCGACTGTAAGGACAATTGAGTGCCCTGCTCTGCTCATCTGTAGAGTTGTCCGTTTATTACGGTGGATACTCGGTCCCCAGAGCTGTGTTGGTCACACCGTGGCTGTGTTTCCCATCCTCTACCACGGGGAGGTGAGTTGGGATTTTCCCTTCCTAAATTTATGGTCTATGACCACAACTCTCCAGTACTTCTTATGCAATAAGTCACTATCACTGAATGTAAGAAAGAGAGTGTTGAAATGCTATGCAGAAACAGTTTTGCTGTATGGCTGTGAATCTTGGAATGTAAATGATCAAATTAAGAAGAAATTAGAAGCAACAGATTTGTGGTTCCTGAAACGAATGTTGCAAATTCCTTGGACTGCCAAAGTAACTAACACCGACTGTCTGAAAGAGGCTAATGAAACTAGAACATTATATACAACAATAAGAAAGAGACAAAAATCTTTCTTCGGTCATGTGATGAGAAGAGAGGCATTGGAGAACATCGTGTCAACTGGAAAGATCAAGGGGAAGAGAGGAAGAGGCAGACCAAAAGAAATAATGCTAGACGGATTGAGACGATGGCATGGAGGAATATCAGCAACAGAGTTGATCCAAAAAAGCAACGACCGAGATCTGTGGAGAGCCATGCAAGCCTACGCCAGCTGACAAGGCACCTGATGATGATGAGTGACGTAGTGGCTAGTCTGTCGACTGCCGGCTTGGTCATCTTTGTTTTGAAAACATCTCCAGAAGGATTTGTAGCGTGGACTTCGGCTTCGAGATCGACAAAACCTTAAATGCGCAGCAGGAAATGTGTGTGGAAGTAAAAGCTACCGCTGGAAACTGACCGCACCACCCACAGATTTCCAGTTGGTCTATACAGATATGGTACTAGCACCATATGCCGAATGAAGACGTGTAAATTAGTCCCTGACTTTAATTATTTAAAATGGTTTTCTTTGGTAGTTATGTCGGGCCGCACGTCAATAGTGCCAGAACCTGTTTTACGGGGCACGTTTATGTCTGTGACTGGTAGAACCTGTTTTACGGGAAACATTTATGGCTGAGACTGGTTGAACTTGTTTTACATACAGGACATCATAAATAATGATTTTGAGCCAACACTATATTGTCTTTCACTTCACTGTCTGTCCGCCGAGATAGCAAAACAGGATCAGAACTGGCAGAACCCGTCTTACGGGACACAGTTATGGTCAGGACTTGTAGAACCGTATTTAGTCTATGCAGTTGTGCTCAGGGTGGATATAACCAGTTTTACCGGCCTCCACACACACACGTTTATGAGGGGAAGTCAATAAGTAAGTCACACATGGCTGTAGAAAAAAATAACTCAATATGACAACAACTTTAAACCAGTTTATTTCTATACATACATTGTCCCTTTATTTCTCAACATAATTTCTACCAACATTGATGCACTTATCTCATCGTTTTATCAGTCCTCCCAAACCCGCTGCATAGAACTGCGTATTCTGTTTTCTAAGCCACGTTTTCACTTCACATTCAACTTCGGTGTCATTCGCGAAATGTTTCCCGCCAAGGTGGGTCTTCAGTGTTTATGCTGACAAATGTTTATCCCTTAAAGCGGTGCATAGCTGGGTAGAAGAATGTACGAACGAGGGCGAGTCAATAAGTAAGTCACACAATTCTGTGGGATGGCAGGTAATATCATCTCTATACACATACACGCGTGCGCACGCACGCACGCACCCACACACACAAACACATACATACGAGCACACACACACGAGCACACACACACACACACGAACATACACACACGCACACACACGAGTACACACACACACACACACACACAAACAGGACGGGTAGAACCGGTGCCACGACACCCCACACACAACTGTACCCAGGTGAGGTTATATTTAGAAGTCGCAGTAACGTTGTGGCTAGACTCTCGCCTATGGGCCTGGTGATCATGGGTTCGAATACATACGGAATCAGATTTTTAAAATTGACTTCGGATCCAGGTCGACCCAGTCTAAAATGCATAGCAGGAAATGTTTGTGGAAGCAAAAGTTACATTGGAAAATGACTGCAGCACTCACTGACTGCCACTTTATCTATACAAATATGTCATTATCACCATATACTAAATGCACTTGAAAGTGTGTAATAGGGTCCTTGACTTTAATTATTTATGATGATTTTCTTTCGTAATTTTGTTGGGCAGCACACCAGTACCGCCAAAGCCTGTTTTACCGGACACAGTTATGTCTGGGACTGGAAGAACCAGTTTTACGGGACACAGTTATGTCTGAGACTGGTATAACCTGTGTTACATGACTCCATACACAACTGCATCGAGCCAACACTAGTTTGTCTTTCACTGTCTGACCGCCGAGATAGTAAGACGGGATCAGAACTGGCAGAACCTGTCTTACGGGATACAATTGTATCCGGCACGTGTAGAACCTGCTGTTTGTTTTGTTTTGTTCGCGATTCCTGTACAGGACATCGCTGTCAACATCAGCATCTTTCAGCTGACTGTTGATTTCTTTGCAAGATTTCGCTCAGTAGTTTGCCATTGCTTTCTGAGCGACCGGCTCACATACCCCTACGTTACCGACGCGGAGAGAACCGCTACAGATTCTCGCGCAACGTCACGTTTCTCACGAGAGTATACGGGATTACGGAGAAAGTCGTGTAACCCCTAGACCAGGGAGCTAGCAGAACCTGTTGTAGCTGATACATTTGTGTCTAGGGCGGTATGTCCTGTACAAGTCAATGTAGATGTGGCCATTGCGGGTATAACCCGTTTAATTGGACTCCACACACACCTGTATCCAGTCAGGACTATATACTATTGCATTATTTTACCACGGAGATCGTACTATCTAGATCAGGACGGGTCTTGGGACACAGTGGTTGGTGTTTATGACTGGATCAAGCTAACACTATACTGTCTTTCATTGCTATATATTAACGATGAGATCCCAAGGTTGTGATTAGGACAGGTAGGATCTGCCTTAAGGGATATAGTTATATTCAGGGCCGGTAGAATCCCTTTTATGGGATTTCGCTCAAAACTGTATCCAGCCAAGACTATATTTTCTTTCATTATTATGGTGGACGAGGGAAATCGACCTGAAGATTAAATGTCATGGCAGGGTGACCAGGCCCTAAGCTTTGATCGGCAGCTAGTCTAAGATGGAAGCTTCGGACAGTTAGAGCATTGCTTTGCTTCTGCAGCGTATCTTGTCCCAGACGTATTGGTGCTAACTGTACTCCGGAGTGAACTAGAAAGGCCGCGATAAGGATCATGTTGGATGGGCAACATATGGTCTCTGCAATTTGCCATGGAGTTGGCGTAGGGCAAAATACCACCCAGTGCAGGTGACCTAGAGTCTTGCACATTTCAGTGACAGACGTGAAGATCGAGTGGATTGTGAACCACTCTGCCGGAAGTAAGCTGAGCGAAGGTCAAGCACGGACTACAGGTCCTTGAGAGATCATTCACGTCTGGACCTGAATCAGCATTGGTTGAACCTGTTGGTGACTATAATTAATACAAAGGCCAAGACAAACAACATATTAGCATATATCGCCAAGAATAAACATGAGATGAAGCTGCCAAATACGATCAGCGTTTACCAAGCTGCCAAATACGATCAGCGTTTACCAAGCTGCCAAATACGATCAGCGTTTACCAAGCTGCCAAATACGATCAGCGTTTACCAAACTGCCAAATACGATCAGCGTTTACCAAACTGCCAAATACGATTAGCGTTTACCAAGTTGCCAAAAGCTGAATAGACTCCTGGGGTCGTCGCTAGAGCTACGGAGTTCGTGCTTTGTGCGACGCTTTCCGCGCTGCGGAAAGAGACCGAGCCATATGGGATAAAACCCGGTGCAATTAAGTCGACCCTGTCGACTTTTAAGCTCGACTTTAAGCTGAATGATGAAGCGCGTTAAAACCAGTCTTCCCAATGACCAGATGAAAGAGCGGCTGCACCGAGAAAATCATCATGCCAAAGTCATCAATATGTAACGGCTAATGACAACGATTAACATCCGGACAATGGTTGGAATTTGAACTCAAGCGTAGTCCATACACGTGCTACTACTCCTATTGCACTGGACTGGTCGATGCACTTTCCATATGACCATCAAGCAAACCCACTCTGACTTCAGAGGTACTTGTAATTCACGCCCAAAGTCAAGGACGAGAAGTCAGCATTTTAGTCCGTCTGACCAGTGTAGGTGTTGAACCCACTATCTCGGCATCAACATACCAGAAGTTTAAGGGCGAACGCTCTTATACATTTGGTCATGCTGCCCTCAACAGTTGCAGTAGCAACGGGAGACAACACTACTGAAGCGACGACACTACAGGAGACAGCTGCAGCCGGAGTATTACATTCCACTATAGGGGACAGATGCAGCCGGAGTATTACATTCCACTATAGGAGACAGCTGCAGCCGGAGTATTACATTCCACTATAGGAGACAGCTGTAACCGGAGTATTACATTCCACTATAGGAGACAGCTGCAGCCGGAGTATTACATTCCACTATAGGAGACAGCTGCAGCCGGAGTATTACATTCCACTATAGGAGACAGCTGTAACCGGAGTATTACATTCCACTATAGGAGACAGCTGCAGCCGGAGTATTACATTCCACTATAGGCGACAGCTGCAACCGACCGGAGTATTACATTCCACTATAGGAGACAGCTGTAGCCGGAGTATTACATTTCAGTTAGTTAGTCGCGGTTATACATTCACGGCAATGGGTTGCCCCATCATGCTCCATTCCTGTGCTAGTGAATATCACACAAAATGCTCATCACTGCCCCATATGAAATGTGGAACAGACAGGATTCTCAACAAACCAACAGCCCTCACAGGTATACTTTGCATAATGCTGCTGCCAGAATGCCAACACGAAAGTCCGCCCGGAAAAATACAGTTCATTGTTGATGAAAGCAGCAGTCACTATAAAACTATCAGCCACACATTACTGCCTAAGTCAAACCCAGTTACTTCATTACAGTCCAGAGTTCCTACAATGAACGCGATATCAGAAATCTTGCTAAACCAAAGACCAGATTTCGCAGTAAGACAAACATTCACCGATATTGTGTAGAAGAAATGACAAAGCAAATGAAAAGGAAAGCAACAAATTTGTGATATTCCTTTAGTGAATTTAACACAGACGCCATAAACAAAATATTGCACGATTTATTGCCTGACATATTTCATTGCATCTCCTCAGTTGCATACTGCAGAGTTATATAGGGTGTGTTTGTAATGATTGAAAATGTTGCCGGTCCAAGTTTTGTATTCACCGTCTTTAAAGTTCATGCAACATAATAGGTAAATACAAAACTTTGACCGGCAATATTTTCAAAAACTGCATTTTTTCCCCCGCATATCCTTTACAGGACATCGCTGTCAACATCAACATCTTTCAGCTGATTGTTGATTTCTTGGCAAGATTACGCTCAGTAGTTTGCCATTGCTTTCTGAGCGACCGGCTCACATACCCCGTAAGTTACCGACGCGTAGAGAACCGCTACCGATTCTCGCGCAACACCACGTTACTTACGAGAGAATACGAGATTATGGAGAAAGTCGTGTTACCTCTAGACCAGGGAGACCGGCTAAAAACTGCATAGTCATTAATAATACACCATGTATATCATGTTACGTGAAACATGAATTACATTTTGGCTGAAACGCAGCCTGCTTCTCGCTCCGAAGTCTGGGGTTCGATTCCGCACTATGACATTCGGATCACGAGTGCAGCTTTTTTTCGGAGACTCATGGGGTTCGTCGCTGGAGCTCCGGAGTTCGTTCTTTGTGCCACGCTTCCGACTTGCCCCCTTTAGGAAGACGACCGCGCCGTATGGAATAAAACCCAGTGAAATGAAAGCTATCCTCTCACCTTGTAAACTCGTTTTTAAGTATCTGTCAATGAATAATCTTCACATGTATGCAGTAGCGAACTGGGTGATCAAGGTTTGGTTGCAAAGAGACAAACCTGCTGAAAGGTTTTTAATATTTTAACATATTGTCTAAAAATTAAGAGGATTCACTTAATCAGAGACGCGCATCACTAACTACTATCGGATAAACTGACTCCCTGGCTAGTCCGTCACTGTCTGTATGTTTCAGTCAATATTTTCGTAATTTAACCCAACTGACTCCCTGGCTAGTCCGTCACTGTCTGTATGTTTCAGTCAATATTTTCGTAATTTAACCCTTGTCTTATATTTAACTAAACTGTCATTTACTGCCTATAGCACCGTGCGGTGTAGGGCAGTTGGGGGGGGGGGAGGAGGGGGGTTCTTGAGCCTGTGGAATTAAGGCCGCCTGGTTAGTGCAGTCGCCGCGAACTGTGCAGGTTAGAGCTTTTTTGTTTGCCCAGGACAGAAAAAACTCCACGCCTTACCGAGGATTCGAACCCGGGTCTCCCAAAGGAGAGCCCGGCAATCTAGCCACTCGGCCAGCCGCTCCACTTTTATATTCAACATTAGTTTTAATTTACCCAGGGGAAATAATCGAGTAATTTATAATTCATTGATTTTCGACACGTGTTATTCATCTTTTGATCTCTGGCTGACAGTTGTGAGGAAAAGGGTGCCTAAGTGCGACGTAGAAACTAACCTCATTTGGATGAGAAACACGGACACTAAGCAAACAAAATGAGAAACATCTACTGACGACATAGATCTGGTTTCTAAGGAGAAGGCTATCTATACTACGGACGCACAGACACACGAATGAGAAAGCTTACAAGAAACAAATGGAAACTGTACAAATTGATCAGAGAATTTATGAATAGACAGTCCAGAATTTTGGGGCATGTTATAAGGAGCAACACATTTGAAAACTTAGTGACAACTGGCGAATTTGATGAGATAAAAGCAAGGGGAAGAAAAAGATATGAATTGAAAACACTGTATTCATGTAGTGAATTTAAACACAGAAAGAAACTGCAAGCAATTGAGTGAGGCGTTGGAAATTAAGCAGTTCAGAAGAGAAAACGTTCGTGTGAAATTTGAAATTATCGTGGGGATATTTAATAATTACATAATTAAGTAAATCAATCTTTTCATTCCACCGAAGCGTTACTTAATTAATTAAGTAAATCAAATATTTTATTACACTGAAGCATTAATTAACTAGTTAAGCCAATCAGCCATTTTATTCCACCACAGCGTTATTTAAGTCAATGAATCATTTTATTCCAGCAAGCGTTAACCAATTAATTAAGCCAATCAATCATCTTATTTCACCGAAGCGTTGACTAATTAATTAAGTCAATCAATCATTTTACTCCGTTGAGCGTTACTTAATTAATCAATTAAATCAATCATTTTATCCCGCCGAAGCGTTACTTAATTAATTAATTAAATCAGTCAATCATTTTATCCCGACGAAGCAAGAAAACGGCTCGATCCGTCTGGGACTAAATAGTGACTTAGACCTGAGTGGGACCACTAAAGGGTTAATAATGTAAGGCCGGATTGAACATAGCACACAGACAACTTCCCACGTGTTGGCAGACGCTCACAGAAGTAGACAAAAGACGCAGAGATTGAAAATTACACACAATCAAACCGCAAATGATGACCGGAGCTCATAAGAGTAGAAGAAAGAAGCAGATATTGGACATAAGGTAATCGATTTTAAAGCTTAAGGAAAACCAAAGTTTCTCGTGTTCTTGAAATTTATTGTCTGTATTTGAAATATAGACAAGCTGAAAAACATCTGATGGCTGCAGAAATGTGGTTTCTGAGGAAAATGCAAAGAATACCATTGACAGACAGAAAAACCAATGACCAAGTCCTACAAGAAACAATTGAAAATCGTACACTGATCAGAGAAATTAGACGTAGACAGTCACAATCTTTTGGACTCGTTATGAGAAGAAATAAGTTGAAGAATTTGGTGACAAATGGCAATATTGAGCGGAAAAGACAAGGGGAAGGCAGAGAAGTGAATACATGGATGGCTTGGCCACGTGGTATGGTCAAGACAAGAACACAGAGTTGATACATGACACTGGTGATCGCGTGAGTTGGCAAAACATGACCGCCATTGCTTATCGGCATGTCACAAGATAATGATAATTTGAAATATTGTCTGTTGTTTAAACTTCACTGTCCAATGTTTCTCAAATCTACTCCAAGTGAGTTAGTTAGAGTTAGTTCTCCATTCCCAGGGATCGGCACAGAGGCATCAGGAAATAAAGATAGAAAGAGGCTGAGACTTGTGAACCAAGCTTAAATTAGAACAGTGTTCAGCAAAAAAACTTGAACTAATACTACTGGCACCTGGCCATCCTGACAGACGTTAGTTTGTTTCATTGTGCTTCAAAACTACCACAAAGCCTGGGCTGAGTTTTGGAGACCATGTGTTGCCCATGCAGCATGATCCGTCTCCTGGCCTGCCTAGTTTACTTCAGGGGAAAGATAACACCGATACATCTGGAACAAGTCAAGCTGCAGAAGCTGCCGAATCAGCAAAGCAATTCTCTAGCTGTCCTTGAATATGTTTTTAATCATATCAATAACATGTCTCAAGTAACAACAATATTGACCCCCAATAACGGGTCGAGAGCGAAAGCAAACAGTTTCAAAATCAAATCCACATTGACAAGACCGCGACGCCGGGAGATCGAAGGGTCTTCTATAGAACACTCTTCTCCCCGGGAAGGTTAACCCGGTCAACAAATGCCCGCAGAAGTCGGATGTGTCTGCCTAACGGCGCAAGAACGCAGCTCTGCTGTAAACAGGCACAACGCAATCACATCCGAAAAAAAAAAAAACTCCGGATGAACACAGAAGAAGAAGAGGAAGACTCTTCTGATGGGATTAAAGGCGACCGGCTGGGAATTCCAGCTTGAGTTCATTATGTTTGTTTTTACCCACGGCGTCAGTTACGTACATCTGAATCCATGTCAGTGAGTTAATGTTGCTGATTGCCCTAGGAAGTAGACAAACAAGGGCATTTTGTTGCTACATTCGCCTATTTAGTGTGAAACCTTTTTTGCCCTTTAAGTTCCACTGGGACATAAACCCTTAACTCCCTCACTCCAAGGAATCCAATCATTAGCTATCCGATGCAGCTCTGTTCGTGTCTCCCCATATTATTCATGGCTGTGACAAGTTCTCTTCTCGATGTGCTTTAGGTCTCTCTGAATTTCTTTTCCCCCGTGGTTTCAAGACAAAGAAAATTCTAGTTTACTTTCTCATGTTGTTTTGTTTGTTTAAAAACATTCGTCCTGTATGAACTGTGTTTGCTCCTCTTGGTTCACTGGTAATTGTCTAGTTCTCTTCATACACTCAACATTCGTTCACTTGTATTTGTCTAGTTCTCTTCATGAACTCCACATTAGTTCGCTGGTAGGTGTCTAGTTCTCTTCATGAACTCCACATTAGTTCGCTGGTAGGTGTCTAGTTCTCTTCATGAACTGCACATTGGTTCCCTGGTATTTGTCTAGTTCTCTTCGTGAGCTCTATGTTGGTTCACTGGTATTTGTCCAGTTCTCTTCACGAACTCCACATTAGTTCACTGGTATTTGTCTAGTTCTCTTCATGAGCTCCACACTGGTTCACTTGCATTTGTCCAGTTCTCTTCACGAGCTCCATGTTGATTCACTGTATTTGTCTAGTTCTCTCCATGAGCTCCACATTAATTCATTGGTATTTGTTTGGTTCTCTCCGTGAACTCCACATTAATTCATTGGTATTTGTCTGGTTTTCTCCGTGAACTCCACATTGATGATTCGGTCATGGTAGTCCTGTTATGCGCAGGCATTAATTAACCGATTCCGTACGGAAGGAAATATATCGCTAACTGTGACCTTCCAATTTGGCTAGAAGGACGATATATCGCCATACTAGAAACATCGTTTTATTTGTTTTGCTTCGTGCATCCTCCGCAATTTCAATACTCAATGAACGGAAATTTACATTATAATACCTGTTCATGTTTTTATGTACCATGTTTTGTCCAAACCTACATTTTTGTTTGGCACTGAATCATTTAATGCAAAAAAAGTGCGCTTATATCATCTATCACCCAGACTGAAACATCCAAATATACACATGTCCGCAAAACGACAGATAATAAATAGCATATTCACACCAACATTATTTTTATGTTGTCTAGTGCGTCCTCTAGTCTCTGCTTCCTTCGTCTACTTCTAGGAGCGCCAGACAATACATACGTGTTTATTTTTGACTATGATACATGTTTGATAAAACAGTTCATAAATAAACACACATGGTATTGTTTGGCACTCACAGAAGGAGAAGAAGGAAGTAGAGATTAGAGGACGCACTAGACATCATAAAATTTGAAAGCTATAGTTATCGGCCGGGATTCGAACCTGTCACCTCAAAATGACGACGGCAGGAACAAGTGTATTCGACACATGATCAACTAGACACTCCAAATAGACATGTTTTATAGAAGAATGTTGAAAATTAATTGGCCAGCCAAAATGATCAGTCTGGACATTTTGAGAGAAGCTAAGTCACAAATGCAGCTTATCACAAACATCAGAAAGAGGCAGTCATACGAGGGTAAGTTAATAAGTAAGTCACAAATGGCTGTAGAAAAATAACTAACTGTGATGACAACTTGAAACCAGTTTATTGTTATACATACATTGTCCCTTTATTTCTCAACATAATTTCCACCAACATTGATGAACTTATCCCAAACCGGCTGCATAGAATTGCGTGCTCTGTTTTCTAAACCATAGTTATCACAGTTAGTTATTTTTCTACAGCCATTTGTGACTTACTTATTAACTTACTATCGTATTTTGGTCACATTATGAGAAGACAAAAACTGGAACACGTTGCAACAACCTGAACGATGTGAGGAAAGAGAGACAGAGGAGGAAAGCGTGAGAAAATTCTTGACAATCTTGTGTCATGGCACGGAAGGGAGTCAACACAACAATTGATACATGCCTTCGGAGATCGCAATTTATGGAGAGGTAGTATTCATTCATTCATTGACTGTTAAATTCTTAAATAAAACCGAAACACGGATGTCAGGCACGGATCTTTCGCAAAAACTGTAAAGAAAAATCGTGACTTTTGAACTGCAGTGTAACGGAATATTTCTTGGCAGACCACAGAGCAACAAAAAGGACAGTGGCTTATATTCAGCTTCGTGTCTGGGAAACAGAAATGCTTTGACTTTATTTAAAAAAAAAAAAAAAAAAAAAAAAAAAAAAAAAAAAACTACAGTAATATAGACAGAAAAGAAGTGAAAAGCATGATTAATTGAACGAGCGAAAGAGCAAATGAAGTTTATTTTAGAGGGGGTTCAGAATTGTATACAGAAATATCAGTGGGGTGGGTGTCTAGTTAGTTGGTCATGCGTAGAATTAATCTTGCTCCTGCAGCGAGGCCCTGTCGTCATTTGAAGGTGGCAGGTTCGAATCTCCTTCGGTAGCTATAACTTTCAATGTTTATGTTGTTCAGTGCGTCCTCTGGTCTGTACTACTTTCTTCTACTTCTGTGAGTGCCAATCAATACCCGTGTGTTTAATTAAGAATTGTACAGGAGGTAAGCATGACCTAATGGATAAGAGCGCATGCTCTTAATCTTCCGATGTGATGATGCTAGTTTCCCGTATAAAGGTACAGGTAACCACATATTCATGTATTAATATTAAAATGTTTGCATATCCTTTACAGGACATCGCTGTCAACATCAGCATCTTTCAGCTGATTGTTGATTCCTTGGCAAGATTACGCTCAGTAGTTTGCCATTGCTTTCTGAGCGACCGGCTCACATACCCCGTAAGTTACCGACGCGATTCGAACCACTCACCGTCGTCACGTTACTTACGAGAGTATACGAGATTACGGAGAAAAGTCGCTAACCTCTAGGCCAGGAAGCCGGCATATTCATGTATAATCTATAAAAAATTTCACTATTAAATCTCCATACATGAATACTCATATAATGAAACACAGTCTCCTCTGAATATAGAGACAACTAAATCATAAGAGATTTCCAGGAAAGTGTCATCTATAAAAACTACAGGTGATATTATAGAACAGCTTCATAATAGTTCCTGTGGAAACAACTACACATTGAAACTCTGAATGACTAGAGGAAGCGAAGTTCATCTCTCATATATCGTATGAACAGAACAAGAATAAAGTTCAGTCAGTATCTCCCTAAGTCGAAGAAATAATCTCATACTTTCCTCCTAGGGTTCCTCTGTAACTTCATAAAGAAACTCTACTATAAATTCAGATGTACTAGTTCTTAAGTTAACTATGCTTTCCAACTCACCAAAATCCATTACGAATTTAAACAAAAATTCAACACCTCAACAACAGCAGCCGATTGGCTAACATGTCTTGTTCCGTCAGTTCATTTTTGGTGACTGTATCTCGACATACAACTTTTGCCGGCATCTGTTGAGCTCACCTTATTAACATACATTATGTTAATGGAGTACTCGTGCCGCTTCCAATGGTAACGCTAGATTTCCACGAGAACATGACGTCACTCCTGTGTGAGTTGGGGCTTGATGTTCTCGTAAATGGGGTAGCAGGAGTAATGTTGTATTCGCCCGCCTCATCCTTGCTGCAGGCGTTAAATTCTTCGTGACAATGTTGACAATTCAGGTCTGGTAGAAACAAGGTAAACGAGCATATTCTTAAGCAAATGATTTGATACAGTTATCTCGGCACAGTCATAACATCTGATGGAAGATGCCTTAAAGAGATTAGAACAAGAATTTGCATTGCGAAGGTAGCCTTTTTTAAGATGAAAAACATACTGACCAATAAAAATATATCAATTGAAACGAGAAAAAGAGTGTTGAAGTGCTACATAGAACCTATACATTTGTATAGATGTGTAGCGTGGACAATGAGCAGTTAAGCTGAATAACAGCTGATGGCTGTGGAAATGTGGTTTCTGAGGAAAATGCAAAGAATACCATGGACAGACAGAAAAACTAATGAACAAGTCGTTCAAGAAAGAAATGAAGATCGTAAACTGATTAGAGTCATTAGGGGTAGACAGTCAAAATTTTTTTGGCATGTTAGGAGAATAAATGACTTGGAGAACTTGGTGACGACTGGCAAGATCGAAGGGAAGAGACCAAGGGGAAGACGGAGACGTAAATACATGGATGGCTTGGCTACGTGGCATGGTCGAGACGGGAACACGGAGCTGATCCACGACTCTGGTGATCGAGAGATTTGGAAGAACATGTCCGCCGACGCGTATCAGTTTGGCACAAGATGGATGATTGTCGTGAAATACTGAGAGTTAATGATTCCCAGATAGACGACTGTATACACCGACTAACCAGGCAGAAGAAGGGTTAACAAATCAGGCAGGCGAACGGTTAATTCCCGAGTTAAAAACAACGAAGTGACCAGGCGAATGTGTTTATAGGTCAAGACACGGAAGGGCCCACCGACAGCCAGGTAAATCTGTCGCGTGGAAAAATTGGTTTGCAACAAAGGCAGACAGCATTATTGGACAGCATATTGCGGTCTGGGTGAATGAATAACGGAAAAGTTCCAGTTCTGTAATTTTCCACTAAAAGGTGATAATGAAGTAGGGACTTGAGATGTCCAGCAATGTCAAGGACTATGCGGCAAAAATGACCGATATAAAGAGGGTCGATTCTTTGTGTAAGTTTAGTGTGTGTTCCAAACTGACCTGAAGGAGATATGTTCTTGAGTGGGAATAGAAATACACGTCCCTAATGATGGAAAGAGGGGATAATAGTGTGTTATTCGCTAAGTGTTTTTTCGATTCCAAGAACATAGATGCCTAAATAAGGTATAAAGATATTAGATATAGTTTAGCATAGGAATATAGATGTGTGTGAATAGCAATTACCATTTCTTTCTATTTATGGATAGTTTAGACTTTGGTGAATTCATATGTCTTATGCGGATGTACTTCGGAAGCCTTGTCATTATGGCTGGAGAAGGACACTTGCATAAGTAGTAGAAAGGGGCGGCTGCTTATCACTGGATTTGTTATACTTTTCCAGGTTCCACTCTCCTAGTGAAAGCAGAGAAGAGATGAAGAGGAATACACTTGAGCAAACAAAGTACTTACATGGAACAAAACAGAATATGAACATATTTACGATGAAGAAAGAAATAAGTTAAAATAAATACAGAACACTGTATGCTCAAACGAATATAACTCTAAGGCCCTGAAAGAGAAGAGATGAAGAGGAATACCCTTGAGTAAACAAAGAAGAAAGAATAGACAATTAGAGACATTGATATTAATCTATAGACAATAGGAATAACTGTGACGAGGTGGTGGTTTTTTCGATGTTGGATATGCACCGTCATGAAACAGACTCGAGCGCAGTCATAAACTTACGGGACTTTTATTACGGTACAGTGACTCAGTGGTGAACAGTTTTTGTTTCATTCAATAACGGATTTACCATCAGATTCAAGCATACGGATAATCCCGGGTGAGCTCTGTCCTGTTTGATGTGCTGTCCTGTGATCTTGAAGAATGAATGGGCGAGAAACAACACCGCTGATAGACATGCAGAGTTCTTTCTAACACCAACCATAGAACACCCTATCAACTACACTTACAAAATTAATACATACACCAGACATAGTTTTATTAATAAATCTTTTTGTTTATTGTTGAAAGAAACTGTTGTCGGAGTATGTGTTGAGAGAATAACAGAGAGAGAGAGTGAAACCACTAGATATATGGAAGGGAAGACAGAAGAGAGGAGTGTAGACTAAAGTCAGGCAATAATCCCAACAGATAATAAGTTGAAGATGTACTTGTTGATTCCCACTCTCCTCTCGGGGAAGAACAGGACAATGATGGATGGAGAAACAAAGCAGAATAATCTGGAACAAAGGGGAATAATTTTCCCGGTTGCCGCCCTTGACCCTTGCCATGCGGTAGTTCTTCGGGTCACTGATGTAGACAAACGTCATCTGGGATTGGCTCACTCCGCCATCTCGACTGTGATCAAACGTCAGGTGTTCATCTATTCTTAGCTTGTTTACAACTCCAGTCGTTGACAATTTTCCACAAGGTGAAGGGGGGAAGTGGACTAACGTTAAAATTATAATTCACAGGTGTGATGTCTCAGATACCCTTTAACACTGAAGCATTTGCCTCTTTGTATCTTTGCTGTGTTTCGGGATGTTATCCAGGGCTAAATAAGAAATGTCACATAGGGAGAGCTAATCCACTGGTAAAAGTCAGTGCAATGTACTTGAAGCAGTAGCACATATATGAACTACACGTGAGTTCAAAGCGAGTGAACGCGAAAAAGAATTGTACACGCAAACCAGTCTTACAATTTGTCCTTCGTATCTCTCGCCTTTCATATCTTGTTCCCTTCACACATCTTTTATTAGGTGCAAGGAGAAGCAGCAATGGGTTAGCGTGAAGATCAACACAGGATATTGAAGACACCTGGGGCATTAAATGATTGAGGCGGAAGAACTAACAAATGATCGAGGATCTTTTCCATTGATAGTGGTTGAAGAGACGCCAGACACAAGGCCTGATACATGATGATAATGATGACGATGACAGAACAGTAAAGTAAAGGGCTCATAAAGACGTCTTAAGTCGTACTGGTGGTAAATAAATATTTGTATAGACTATTTGAAACCCTCTCGGATCATGTGGTGAGTATGAGAACACGCCGCCTTTATTTCCTTTGGTATTTTCTGGTACACATGGGGCGATCGGGTAGTCTCGATCCATAAAACACATATCCAATCAATGGAGTTTTGAACACAACTACATGGTTGAGAAGCAAGCTTGCTAGCCACTGCGCCGTAGCGGCTATAAAACGTCAGCGTATACTCTCACGAACCGCTCTTCTACGCACCCAATGTTCGAAGAAAATTCGGGGTCAAGAATGGTAATAGTAATCTGAAGCTCCTTGCCTCATGTACGCATACATGGACATTCAAAAAAGAGATTACTCGAAATGATCTATAGGACTAAGGAAAAGAAAAAAGGCTCGGCGGCGGAGTGGAACATAGGTTTCCACGTCTACCTTTGGCTCAAGCAGACCATGTTCTTCTAAAGGTGTTAACGGCTTTGGTTTTAACAAAATAAGAAAAAAAAATCCTGGTATACACCATTAACTCCCATGACCAAGATTTCATAATTTCCAGCCGTGAATACTACTCATCATCATCATCATCATCATCATCATCATCATCATCATCATCATCATCATCATCATCATCATCATCATCATCATCATCATCATCATCATCATCATCATCAAATGTCTTATCAGCTGGCAACTGCTACCACTACCACTACTACAACAACAACAACAACAACAACAACAACAACAACAACTACTACTACTACTACTACTACTACTACTACTACTACTACTACTACTACTACTACTACTACTACTAGTAGTACTACTACTACTACTACTACTACTACCACTACTACTACTACTACTACTACTACTACTACTACTACTACTACTACTACTACTACTACTACTGATGCTGCTGCTGCTACTGCTGCTGCTACTACTACTACTACTACTACTACTACTACTACTACTACTACTACTACTACTACTACTACTACTACTACTACTACTACTGCTGCTGCTGCTGCTGCTGCTGCTGCTGCGCCATATACGTCGGCACTTATACCGATATTCTTGTGCATTAAATGTGTTTTTTTTTTTTACAGGACATCGCTGTCAACATCAGCATCTTTTCAGCTGATTGTTGATTTCTTGGCAAGATTATGCTCAATAGTTTGCCATTGCTTTCTGAGCGACCGGCTCACATACCCCGTAAGCTACCGACGCGGAGAGAACCGCTACCGATTCTCGCACACGTCACGTTACTCAAGAGAGTATACGGGATTACGGAGGACGTCGTGTAACCTCTACTACCAGGGAGACCAGCCATTTAATGTTACCATTAACAAATCCAAACCTGGTGCGCACAAAAAGGGTTAAAGCATTCACGCAACACTGATTCCGATAAAGAACAGTGTGTCATTGGAGATTCCTCAGGTCTCAGTGCAGACATTTATACAAAGGAACACAGCACAAAACATTTTGACCCGGAGCGTTTTATCGTTAGCCTTGCTTGAACTTACCCAACATCGCCCGCAGTTGTTTATCCGGATTGTGATTTTCTGCGGTACAGGACACCAACGCGACCATTTGTGATTTCTTAGCTACCACCTCCAGAATTCGTTGCTCAACGGTGTACAAGCGAAACTGGTGTCTGAATCTTGTATCTTCAACTGGAAAAGTACGAAATACATTTTGGGACGTGATCGAATGTTGAGGTTATTTTTGCTGCAAGGTGGGTGCGTATTTAGATGCATGTGCTTATCTCAATGTTATCTTTGTAACTACTACTACTACTACTACTACTACTACTACTACTACTACTACTACTACTACTACTACTACTACTACTACTACTCCTACTACTACTACTACTACTACTACTACTACTACTACTACTACTACTACTACTACTACTACTACTACTACTACTCCTACTACTACTACTACTACTACTACTACTACTACTACTACTACTACTACTACTACTACTACTACTACTACTACGGCTGCTGCTGCTGCTGCAACAACAATAACATCAGCAACAACAACAACAGCAACAACTACTACTACTGCTACTGCTGCTACTGCTACTACTGCTGCTACTGCTGCTTTCACAACTGTTGCTTGTGTTGCTACTTCAACTGTTTTACTTGCATGCTATTTCTTGTTACAAAAACGACAACAATTACTACTACTACCACTAGCACTACCCCCACCACCACCACAACTACTACTACTACTACTACTACTACTACTACTACTACTACTACTACTACTACTACTACTACTACTACTACTACTACTACTACTACTACTACTACTACTACCATCACCACCAACACCACCACCACCACACCCCCACTACGACTACTATCACCTTTACCACTAGTACAACCACCACCCCCACCACCACCACCACCAATTTTCTTAACAGTACATTTTAAATGTTTTAGGCTCAATTTGTTGAGTGGCGTTTAACATGTTTTGAACCCTGAAATGTGCTCACATCTACGGGAATAAGGTTCGTGTAGAGATGTGCCTCCCAATCATCGCTACGGTAAATGTGTTGCAGCGCTACCCTTTCCCTTCCCAAGCTCATGAGTAGCAAGGTGGAGAAAGGAATGTTTCGTGTGGAATGGCTATCGTTGCTTCAGAGGTCACAGATTGTGAGAATTGTACGGATATTTTGTCCTGGCTATGCGGGGGTGCGGGGAGAATGAACAGGCTGATAGGCTAGCAGGGAATGCACCTCTTGGTGGTAGATTGCCTATGAAGAAGGGAAAGGTAGTCGTGCGTTTGTGGGACCAGGTGGAGAAGGCGGGGGAACAGATTGAGAACCCATATGTGGAAAGAATGAGTCTGCGGGGGATCGGCAGGGGTTCTGGAAGAATCTCAAAACTGAGAGGGATGACCAGGAGAATCAGATAGCGATTGGAACGATTAATCGTATGACTCTTCGCTGGCTGGTGAACGAAGGGACGGAGCACGTATGGGAATGTCATGAGTGCAGTGATGTCGGTTCTTAACTCAACTCCACTCAACTGAACTCAACTCATTGGCAATAGGGGTGTACAGCATTGTTACTGAAACTTCACACTGCGAACAGACCTGATAGAATGCACCCATGTATATTTTTTTTTTAAGAAAAAAAATCGCATGTCTTAAGCAAGACGTTGCATTACTCTATTGATATTTTGTGATTTACTAGACAATTTACGCTCAGTAGTTTGCCATAGATTTCTGAACGAGATGTTATAATTCAGAATATACCTGCAGACTGACTGGTGTTGGGCCTAAGCTGGCAATGTCTGCTCCATGAGAGTTAGGTATGTCATTGTTAACAGACACCAACAGTAATGAACAATGCCTGTGTACATTTTTGATCATTTTTTAAAGACGAAAACCCATTGTGTGTACAGGCAACAACAATTTATTGCGGCGCAAAGACACTTTGGCGCGGTTGCTGTTGCTGATAAGAATGCATGGGGGTGTATTGTTTTGCGGAAAGAAATTTTGCAAAAACTAGGTCGCAATGATGGTATGTGATTCATTCGTCTGTATGACTGGTACCTTGCCGTCTTCATAGTTTGTAAAATGGAGTTATATCTTTCCATAGCGCAAAGCCTGGGCTGAATTTAGAGACTGTGTGTTGCCCAAGGAGCGTGATCCCTCTCTCGGCCTGCCTAGTTTACTCCAGGGCAAGGCATGTACTTTCCCAATTGCTTTTCCCCCACCCTAAGCCGTTGGCACAATGTGGAGTGTCGGGTTTAGTGAGCGCCGCCCAACATTCGGTGCTAACAGAAAGCAGGTAGTACCATCTACTGTCATACCGTAGATCAGCCTTGGTCTCTGTAATAAACAGGAACAGTTTTACTTATGTTTTCAATAGTCTTCGTCTCATTGTTCCAGCCGTCGGTGATCATGTCTGTTCAAAGACTTCTGATTCGTGTGCTGCCAATCATTTCTGATACCGATATTCATCCATGTCATGATGTCAGACTGTCCCACACCTTCTCTCTCTCTCTCTCTCTCTCTGTCTCCAGTTGCCTCGCTTTCCTCGAACTTCTCTGCTGTCACGAACCAGTCTAGTTGACCCAATCTAACTACGTGCCCAAACCATGTGGACTGTCTTCTTCTGGAGGGAGTAGCCAATGTTATGTTTGAGTTAACGTATGTCAAATATATCTTCGTTATTCTGTTTACCCGTTCACGGTGTTCTATACAACCAATCTTCCCAACTTCCACACAATTCCTCACGAGTCTGCTAATTGTCGATGATTTGCCTCTGTATCGTGGGCGTAGTGCAGAATAACAGAGGGATTATAATTGCCTGTTGAGAATGGTGCTGGAGGTGTGACCAGAGAATCTGGAGGACACTCAGGACTCTGAGGAAAGTCCAGACGGACATATAATCATACCGCTAGTGGTATGATTAGTATTGGAACTCTTCGCTGGCCGTTGAAGATGAGGACGTAGCACTCAAGGAAACGTCCCGATTGCTGTGATGTTAGTTCTTGACTCAACTCAACCCAACGCCTGTGTACAACAGAATTTGCGCTATCTAGCGCTTGGGGCTCATTTTCTCCTCTCGATCGATAACGGTAAATTGTAAGGACATCTTTTCGTCTTGTAAAAAGTTGTGTTTGCTTATTGTATTCTAGATTGATCTTCTTTAATACATCTCCCATCTACTGTTATTAAAGTACTCGAGTATTTAAATACATTGACTTGTTTCAGATTGGTTTTATTCACTTTAATGTCGCATTTATTATAAAGTAGATCTCTCATCCGATAGGGGCAGCAGCAGCTAGTCCATCCGCCTGTTCATTGCCCCGCATACCCTCATGTGCTGGACATAAAATCTGTCAATATGTTCACAATCTCCGTCCTGTCGAGCGATGCTAGCCACTCGACTCGGAACACCCTAGTACTCACTTTCTTTACTATGTCTAGCTTACACACACCATGTATTCTGCTGTGCTGTTCTATAACCATCGGACGGTTGCAACTAGAGCATCGACTTCCATTCTAGTGCTGGGACGACCCGAACACGAGTGCATTGGACTTAAGAGTGACAACTCACATTCTTCCTGGGGATTCACAACCAACCAACCCACCAACCCCTAGACACCAGGTGAAATAGATAACAATCGGGGACACACATGTGGCATTGTAAAACAAGCCATACTGCTAGCGTATCGATTCTATTTCCCACACTAAATAAACATTTGTACAAGGCATCACGTGGTCTTACCATACAGATAACGCAATTGAAAAGCACTGTTGCATTAACACAAACAAGTTAAAGAATAGTTTATATGGTCTTACCGACTTAGTTCTTCCTCCTTCCCTGATAACATTTTATTTATTCTGCTTACGATTTATTCGTTTCCCACGAGAGCGGGTTTGTTGGGCAATATACAAGAGCTGATTTCGTATCCACGGTAAACAGTAACCAGCAGTACCCACAACAAGTCTACATGTAGAAGCATGTCGAAGATTGAGTTGTAGATGTGTTGGCTCTGACAGTCCGAGACAATTCTGATCTAATCGTAATATGTTGCAATCACATTCTAGATATGCAGATGACACTATACTCCTCAAGTAGCAACACAAGATTATAAGTCACCATAGCCGAATGGGTAAGATCACTTGTTCTTACACATCCGGTGTGCTGATGTCGAGGTAGCGGGTTCAACCCCTACACCGGTCAATTGGACTAACATATTGACTTCTCGTCATCATCATGTATTATGCCTATAAGCGCTCGCGGTCATGTTTTGCCATCTTACACCATGATCAGAGCCATGGATCAGCTGCGTGGTCTTTTCTCGACCATACCACATAAATCAGTCATCCAAATATTTACTTCTCTGCCTTCCCCTTGTTCGTTCCCCCTCAATCTTGCCAGTTGTCACCAAATTCACTAGTTTATTTCTTCTCATAGCGTGTCCAAAACATTATGACATTATAATTCAAATTTCGTTAATCAGTTTACAGCGTTCATCTGCTGCTTGTGGGACTTTCTCATTGGTTTTTCTATCTATCCATGGTATTCTGGTAATAGGGAAAGTGAATCCTCACGCAAAAATCAGTCCAGTGCACCAGAAGTAGTAGCACATCTGTGGACAACGTTTGAGTTCAAAACCGGCGAGCGCAAAATAAATAAATAAACAAATAAACACATAAATAAGAGTCCGTTATGCCTGTCTAGAGACACTGTCAAGATCATCTTGTCCACTTACAGACGTCGTCGTCTACGTCGGTTCTCCATCATCCTTACCCGTTCAACCCCAAAAAGAAGTAATAATTAGAGCCCATCCCAGACTCAGATTAATAATCCTGTCGCCAAATCAGACAATTTCGAATACTGATTAATTGCCGTGGGATAATTAATCGTCTTAAGCAACTTCCCGTATTTGCCATGGGCTTACATATCGCTGAAATATTATTACTTTATAATACATTTCTGCTACCATACTAACCTAACAACTTGTAAGACATAACCGTAACACTCCCATACTTCCCCCTTTACGCCTTCAATGTTTTCTTGATCCAAACCTACCTTTTGTTTGGTACTGATTCTAATACTCTGAAAGAGATCTGCTGACAGAAATACAAGCCAAACAAAAATCACAATCAACAATGAAGGCTTTTCAAATGTCTCAAACTGTGAATATCTTGTCTCACTTTTGAATAACAATGGGCACTGTTCACAAGAATTCGGGGGTAAACTTACCGTAGCAATGCAAACATTAGATAGCTGTAAACCAATGAAGCAACACCAACAAAGACATTACAGCAACATTATTGTGAACATGCATATTCCGTTGTGGCAACATTCGGAAGTCAGCCAAGAACCATGTCGCAACTCATCATCGTCATCGTGCCATGCCGGCTGGCGTAGGCGTTCATGACTTTCCACAGATCTGGGTCTTTAGTTTTCTGGATTAACTCTGCTCATGATACTCCTCTATGCCATCGTGCCAATCCATCCAGCATCATTTCTCTTGGTCTGCCTCTCCCTCTCTTCCCTCGATCTTTCCAGTTGTCACGATGTTCTCAAATGCCTCTCTTCTCATCACACGACCAAAGAAAGCTGTTGGTTTCATGTCGCGATTACTAAGGAATAAAATTAGGAATTTTCAACTGACATGTTACAGAACAGTCTTCAGAATGTTGTGGACTTAGAGGAAGAAATATACGGACGTCCAATATGAACTGCACACAGGAGGGGAAAATGGGCTCATAAATAGCCTCATTTTCGGAAAGTGAAATACTTTAGTAATATAAAACGTCACAATGATTTGGAAAGAGCGGTCATGGAAGACATGTGTTTCGAAGAAGAGAAGGGGTTAACTAGCACTAAGATGTAAACAGGACACCGTAGACACAATTGGCGTGACACAGGACATTGTAGACACAATTAGTGTGACACAGGACATTGTAGACACAATTGACGTGACACAGGACATTGTAGACACCATTGGCGTGACACAGGACACTGTAGACACAATTGGCATGACACAGGACATTGTAGACACCATTGGCGTGACACAGGACATTGTAGATACAATTAGCGTGACACAGGACATTGTAGACACAATTGGCGTGTCACAGGACATTGTAGACACAATTGGCGTGACACAGGACATTGTAGACACCTTTGGTATGACTTAATACATTTAGACGCCTTTGGTATGATACAGTACATTGTAGACATCTTTGGTATGATACAGTACATTGTAGACATATTTGGTATGATAAAGTACATTTCAGACATCTTTGGTATGATACAAATCAAATCAAATCAAATCAACTTTATTTTAAAAGGGTCACAAATTGGGCACGCAGGCCCGTCTTACATTAGGCCCTTCCAACCACTCATCTTTCGTTCATCAAGAGCATTATACAGTACATTGTAGACATCTTTGGTAAGATACACTTCATTGTAGACATCTTTGGTATGATACACTACGTTGTAGACATGTTTGGTATGATACAGTACATTGTAGACATCTTTGGTATGATACAGTATATTGTAGACATCTTTGGTATGATACACTACGTTGTAGATATCTTTGGTATGAAACAGGACATTATAGACACCTATGACACGACACAGGACATTGCAGACACCTTTGACACGACACAGGACAGTGTAGACACCTATAACACGACACAGGACATTGTAGACACCTATGACACGACACAGGACATTGTAGACACCCATGACACGACACAGGACATTGTAGACACCCATGACACGACACAGGACATTGTAGACGCCCATGACACGACATAGGACATTGTAGACACCCATGACACGATACAGGACATTGTAGACACCCATGACACGACACAGGACAGTGTAGACATCTATGACACGACACAGGACATTGTAGACATCTATGACACGACACAGGACATTGTAGACACCTATGACACGACACAGGACATTGTAGACACATTTGACACGACACAGGACACTGTAGACTCTTTTGGGATTACAATACAGGAGACAGGGGAAATGGAAAGTTATGGAAAATATTATCGCTTGGCTGCTATGGGAGCGACGTTGTGCAAAGGGTCTACAGCATGGTAAAACATGACAAAGGATTATTAATATATATAGCCCACGTTAAAATCACTCACCATTTGGAAACCGTAAGGGGGAAACCAAATAACAGAGTGCAATTAACGTTACCCTTTACCAACTCGAAAACGAAATTAAGTATTTATTTCTCGTAAAAGAAGAACAATAACATTACATTTAGTTTCATTTTCTAACTTAAGCATCTCCTTTGCACACTACAGAAAACAAAACGGAGATCAGCTTGGCCGAATAGACAAGAGCACTCGTTATGACACAACATTCATTTAAATTTAACAATGTTTTTTTTTTTCCTATGTGAATGTAACATGCACAATTGATGAACGAAAGATAAGTGATTGGAAGGGCCGAATGGAAGACGGGCCTGCGTGCCCAATTTGTGACCCTTTGAAAATAAAGTCCGTTCGTTCATTCGTTCGTTCGTACATCCTGTGTGCTGATGCTGAGTTAGGGGATTCAACCTCTACACCGGTCAGTTGGACTAAAATGGTGACTTCTCATCCTTGAATTGGGGACGTAAATTACAAGCACATCAGAAGCCGGAGTGGGTTCGCTTGATGGCGAGGGACACTGGGAACAGGGAAAGCTAGTCCGCACACAAAATTCACTTCAGTGCTACTAGAAGTAGCATGTATAGAATGCGCTTGATTTCAAAGCGAGCGAGGGAGGGTGGTGGGGGGGGGGGGGGGGGGGGGTAAGAAGGCGCGGTTTAATAATTCCTCGATACACCGAGTCGACGTTTGAAATCTAACGCAGACGATTTGTAAGCAGACCGCTTTGCGCTGATTTAACTGGTATGAGTGTCGGCCGTTCAAAAAACAATGGCAAACTGTTTTTTTTTTAAAATTCGCATATCCTTTTACAGGACATCGCTGTCAACAGCAGCATCCTTTAGCTGTCTGTTGATTTCTTGGCAAGATTACGCTCAGTAGTTTGCCATTGGCTCAGTTATCCCGCAAGTCACCAGCGGGGGACGAACCGCTCCCAGTTCTCGCCCGCTACGAGACTCTGCGTGATAAACGGGATTACGGAGAAAGTATTATAACCCCTCGGTCAGAGAGACCGGCAATGGCAAACTAGTGAATTAAAATTGTCTTGTAAATCACAAAAACCAATTAAATGCTAGGGTTGAGTGCAAAGTCCTGCCGAATTTAGTTGAGTCAAGAAACGATATCGGAACACTCGGGATATTTCCATACGTGATTCGCCTTCATCTTCAACAGCTAGCGAAGAGTCCCAATATTAATGGCACCGGCTGCAATGTGCTTATGTGATCGTCAGGCCTTTCCTCGGAGTATTGGCCAAAGCATTTGGTCACTCCCCTTGCGTACCATTATCTCCAGGAAATGATGATTTATCTGTTCCACCTCACTATAAACATAATCCCATGGCCTCCTGACACGACTGCCTTATCATGCACCAATACCCCACCCAGCCAGTCTTTCAGTCTTTCCTCCTGCTCGTTCCCCACAGCGCCAGTATATCCCGGGAACAAATTCAACAGATGCTCCCTGTCGTTAATTTCTGTAATTTAAAGGACACTGCAACCAACCTGTAACCACATAAACCATCCTACGGGTTATTTTAGATACTAAAGCACACTTTTTGTTGCTGAAAAGATCAAAACATCCAACCCCGACAAAAGACATTCCAGCAGCGAAGGATTGAATCTGGACGTGACATTTCTCTAGCGCAGTGAGAATAACCCGGAGACACCTTACATAGTTTCCATACAGTATATTTTTTCTGCTTTCTTCATGTTCTGTTGTCATTGCGACAGTAACGCATCGCTGGGTACGATTCTCGTCTGGTATGTATGTTTATCTGAGCGAGTGAATCTTTCTTATGTCACGCTGTTCTTGTTTTCTAGTTGTACAAGTCTTCTTCTTCTACTCCTTGCTCCTCATTTTCTCCCTTCGTCATCTTCTTCTGCTGTTGTTCCCTCCTCCTCCTCCTCCTCCTACTCCTCCTCCTCCTCCTACTCCTCCTCCTCCTCCTACCCCTCCTCCTCCTCGTCCTCCTCGTCCTCCTCCTACTCCTCCTCCTCCTCCTCCTCCTCCTCCTACTCCTCCTCCTCCTCCTCCTCCTACTCCTACTCCTCCTCCTACTCCTCCTCCTCCTCCTCCTCCTACTCCTCCTCCTCCTCCTCCTACTCCTCTCCTCCTCCTACTTCTTCCTTCCTTCTTCTTCTGTTGATGCTCCTGCTTCTCCTCATTTTTCGACGTCATTATATTCTACTACATACACATGGAAATATACAGACAGACGGAAATATACAGTCAGGTAGTCAGGCAGACATATAAACAGACTGACAGAGAAACAGATGAATGGATAGATGGTCGAAAGGATGGAGGGACGTAAGGGCGGATGGGCTGAGAGAGACAGACAGACAGACAGACAGACAGACAGACAGACAGACAGAAAGACAGACAGACAGACAGACAGACAGACAGACAGACAGACCAGACAGACATATTTCCTTAACACAAACGACAACAACAACAACAACAACAACAACAACGAACAGACAGGTCTGGGTAATCAGTTCTGATGCCGACCCAGCCTAACACTGGTACCATAAAATATCATGGGAAATAAAAGCGGCCAGTGGGACACTGACCCCATCACCCACTGAGTCCCATTTGGTCTATAAAAATATGGGTTTAGCACCATAAGCCCAATACACCCACAGCATGTAAAAGGACCCCTTATATTTGCATACTCGCAGTTATCCGTGACATAGTTTCGCAATCCCCGACATACATGTGTCGATTCCAACCACATTGTGTTGATTTTCGCTATGCTATGAGCGTCGTGCGTTTAGAAAGTTATGATAAACTTTTTTTTAAAGTTTTGCATATCCTTTACAGGACGTCGCTGTCAACGCCAGCATTTACTGCTGTTGTGATCTCTTGGGCAAGTTTTACGTTCAGTAGTTTGCCATTGATTTCTGAACGACGTGCCCCCATCCCCATATTAATTCGTTAAAACCAGGCGCAACGCGGTCTGCTGCCAAAACAGCACAGCTGTGTTCCATCGCGGGTATGCGGGATCACGAACCGCGTCAGTATCACCTTCGCCACGAAGCGCGGCAATGGCAAACTAATTTAGGTAAAAATTGTCTAGGTGAGGTCAGCATGGCCGAATGGATTAAGAGCAGTCGTTATTAAACATCCGGTGCGTTGATGTCGAGGGAGCGGGTTCAACCCTTACACCGGTCAGTTGGACTAAAATGTTGACTTTTCATAATTGACTATAGACGTAAATTACAAGTACCTCAGAAGTCTGAGTAGGTTCACCTGGTGGCGAGGGACACTGGTGATAGGGAACGCTAACCCACATGCAACATGTGTCCAGTGTATTAGAAGTTGTAGCACATGTATGGGCTTCGCTTGAGTTAAAAATGCCTAGGAAAAGAAAAAAAAACATAGCCAGTAAATGCTGGGGTTTATTGCGACGTCCTTGACAAGAGAAATGCAACTAACTTAACTAACCGTTTAAAAAAAACACAGCCAGTAAATGCTGGGGTTTATTGCGACGTCCTGAAAAGAGAAATGCAACTAACTTAACTAACCGTTAAGTCTGGCCTGATTCGAGCTTTCCCACGAATATAAACCTAGCAATGATTATATATTTATGTACTTGTTTGCGCTTTACAGCTTTCACCTTTGCCGTTTCCACTTGACTGCATTGACAAGGTCATGCTACCGAACTAGAAGGTCAAACCCTTGTTCATTTACCTGCTGGGGTTACTAAATCCGGTTGCAATACAGCCCTTGTGTGGAAGAGAAAGCATTAATTTTACTTAATGCTTACATTTGTACCATCGAGTCCATCTCGTATACAAAAGGACAGTACAGATCGCGTTTCTAATTCATGAAGCGGATTGGTTTGCGGCCAGGGTCTCATATTTTTATAGAGTAGTCTAGTTAGTTTAGATTAGTTTAGATTAGTTTAGATTAGTTTAGATTAGTTTAGATTAGTTTAGTTTAGTTTAGTTTAGTTTAGTTTAGTTTAGTTTAGTTTA